>JAJIBD010019053.1:0-25876 GCA_021461705.1 Cryptotis parvus | reverse complement strand
CAGCCGATGCCGTATCGGTGGCTGCTAATTCTGGGACCGGCACCGGCCACCAAGAGTCAGTACGCAGCCTGGACGCCAGCTCGGCCGCTAGCCAGTCCCCAGCAGCTTGGGGAGGGGGCCGGAGCCATAGCGCAGCGGGTAGGGGTCTGCCTTGCCGCGCAGAGCCCAGTGCTGAGCCAGGAGTACCCCCTTGGGCATGCCCGATGTGACCCCCAGAGAACAGGAGCTCAGGGAGATGACGGAGAATGGAGGCGAGAAAAGCCCCACCAGGAGCTGGCAGCGGGAGTAGAACCGCCACCCAGTACAGCGCAGGGGCTTCCTGGAGCGAGTCTGGGTCGAGCAGCGGGCCTAGGGGCGGCCCATCTCCTCGAACCCCTCTCCCTCCCATCCTTTAATCACGCCGGAAGGAGAAGACCAGGCGGAGCTTTTATTCACAACAAGAGGTGCGTGGGAACGTGGTGTGTGCAGTGGCCACCAGAAGTCGCAGCAGTGAAGAGACAGGCTGGAGCCCAGATTTACACCCAGCTGGGGCCACTACCAGGGTCCCCTCGGGCGGCCTCGGCCGGGCGCGGATCTTCCTCAGCGGCACCTCTGCAGGCGCCGGCGCCAGCAGCCTCCTGTACTGAAGCGGACACAGGGACTGACCAGTGCTCAGGGGACCCGGGAGGCCTAAGTGCCCAGAGGAAGGACCCGGCCTCGCTCCACCCCAGCACTCTCCTGCAGGGTCACCCCGCTGTGGTCAGGGGGCTTGAAAGAGGTGTGAAGGTCACGCAGGGCCGCCCCTCCCCAGCCCAGCTCTGCCGGACCTCACAGCTGCAGCCCCTCCCTGTCTCTGCCCTGAGAGGATCTAAGGGGTCTGTCTGCAGGTTTCCGCCTTACACCAGCAGCCCCAGGGGTGACAGCCCCTTCCGGTCATCGGGGTCCCTGGAGACCCATGCTGGGTGCAGCAGGAGGAGAGGGGCACCTCCCTTCTCAGAAGGATACGGAGGTGAGTCAGCAACAAGTGCTGCTGGCCCAGAGCGGTACTGGTCAGCACTGGTCAGCTGCTGTGTTCTCTCTGCACCTCCTCTGAGCCCCGTTTTAGGGAGGAGCATGGGACTTGTGGAGGTTGATGACACCCGTGGGGGTGCTCGGGGACCTTGCAGCGCCAGGACTCAAACCCAGAGCTCTCTGCGCCCCTTGGGGCGACTGCGACATCAGCGAGGTCACGCATCTGCCTGGTGGTTCAGAGCCCGCTCGGGGCTGCGCACAACATGCTGCTGGTGTGGGATGGAGCGGCGAGGCAGGGGTGAGGCAGGGTGAGGCAGGGGCGAGGCAGGGGCCGCGGGGCTGCCCTGCACCGGCTAGAGACTAAGGCCTGCCTGGCTGTGCTTTGGGCTCCTTCCCTGTCCTGTGTCCGGGGTGCTGCAGTGGGGAGGGCCCGGACGTCCTGCTAAATTCCTGACCGCATCCAGACAGGTGTCCAGCTGCAAGGCCAGTGGCCGGCACGAGCTGGAGGGGCTGGCAGAACACAGGTCAGCGCGGCATGGCCGCTGGGCTGCCCTTCAGGCTGGGCCCCGGAGAGTCCTGCTGCCTGTTTCTCCCCCTTTCCTTTTGGCACTGCCCAGGCGCTCAGACGGGCAAGGCTCTCCCCGTTACTGAGGCGGCCCCCTGGCTTCCTGGGACCCACACTCGCCCCGGGTGCTGGCTCACCTGGGCGCGGGCGCCAGGTTGCCGTGGCCCAGGCCCAGCGCTCTCCTGAGCAAGAGGATCTTGAGCAGGTCTGGGCTCAGCTGCAGCTGACCATCCCTCGGCGAGCCGGGGGCCGAGTCCAGGGGGATGGGCTGGGGGGCTCCACACTCTTCTTGCCCATGAAGTGACCTGCAAAGGAGGTGCCGGCCCGACGACCCTCTCCTCCTCCCTCCGACCGACACTGCCCGACCAGTACCTGGGCTCTCGGGGCGGCAGGGGCAGGGGGTGGGAAGAGGACGGCGTGGACGCGGCGGGCAGGGCTGGCAACGGGCATCGCTCCTGCTTCCAGGGAGCCCCGCCCGCTCTGCTGTGCCCACGGGGCGCATCCGACAGCCCGGGCGGGCGGCCCTTCCCGGGACACTTACCGGTGGCCCAGAGGCTGCCCCGCGGGTGCACGCGGATCCTGCTGGCCGCTCGGCCGCGGGGCTCCCGGAGGGTCCCAGCGGAGCGGGCGGCGCCGGCCGCGAGCAGCGCCAGCAGCAGCACGAGCAGGCGACGGCGCCCGGCCCGCCGGCTCATGGCTGGGTCGCGACGGGTCCCGGAGTGCCGCCGCTCCCGAGGCGCCGCCTTTAAGCGGGACCGGGGGGGCGGAGTCCGGCCCGCCCGCCCCCGGCGCCGGGAGACCCGACCCACACCCCGCACGTGGTCGCTCCGCTCCCCGCTCGAGCCCCCAGTGGCCACCTGGAAGTCACGGGCGCGCCGAAGGGTGCAGGTCGTGCAGCTCGGGCTGCCCCGCCGCGGCCAGCGGAGTGGACCTGCCTCTGCCCGAGCCTGAACGGCCCCGCGCCCCGGGCCGTCCACGTTCCGCTGCAGGGCAGCCCCCGGGGGTGTGGGCAGGGCAGCAGCGCGGGGAGGCGCCCGCTCCCCCGTTGGTCCTGGGCCCTGGGCTCTGCAGCCCTGGGGTCTCTGCAGCCCGCCCTGGGGTCTCTGCAGCACTGGGGTCTCGGCCCGCCTTCTCTGCAGCCCGCCCTGGGGTCTCTGGCCCGCCCTGGGGTCTCTGAAGCACTGGGGTCTCTGCAGCCCGCCCTGGGATCTCTGAAGCACTGGGGTCTCTGCAGCCCGCCCTGGGATCTCTGAAGCACTGGGGTCTCGCAGCCCGCCCGGGGTCTCCAGCCCGCCCTGGGGTCCTGCACCGCCCGGGGTCCGCAAACCTGGGGTCTCTGCGCCCGCCCTGGGGTCCTGCACCCTGGGGTCCGCCCCGCCCTGGGGTCTCTGCAGCCCTGGGGTCTCTGCAGCCCGCCCTGGGGTCTCTGCAGCCCCCTGGGGTCTCTGCAGCATTGGGGTCTCTGCAGCCCCCTGGGGTCTCTGCAGCACTGGGGTCTGCTCAGCCGCCCCCACTGCGGCCCTGCCCCGACCGACCGCCGCCTCCCGGGGCTGCGCTTACACCTCCTGCTCCGCGGCGCCGGCGCGGACGGATTTAGCTCCTGGCACCTCCGGGCTCTGCCCTGCCGGGGAGCGGGGAGCGGGGCCCGGGCGCGGGTGTCGCCAGGCGCGGGGGGGCGTCTCGGGCTGCTTTTTCAGAAAACTCACGCCTGGGGCTGGAGCGATAGCCCAGCGGGTAGGGCGTTTGCCTTGCACGCGCCGGCCTGTGCCGGCCTGGGTTCGATCCCCGGCATCCCATATGGTCCCCTGAGCACCGCCAGGAGTAATTCCCGAGTGCAGAGCCAGGAGTAACCCCTGAGCATTGCCGGGTGTGACCCAAAAAAGCAAAAAAAAAAAAAAGAAAACTCACGCCTGACCGTCAAGTTGGCAAACCGGAGCGAGGCCAGGCTATGAACCCGAGTCCCATCTAGGCCAGCAACTAGGGCTAGAGCTGGGCTGTTCTAAAGGCTCATTTGTGGTTTTTGGCTTTGGGGGGGTCACAACTGGCGATGCTCAGGAATTACTCTTGGTGGTGCTCGGGGACCATCTGGGAGGCCGCGGATCAAAGCCAGGTCGGCCGCATGCTGTGCTCTGGCCCCAAGCTGACTGGTTTTGGGGACCACACTCAGTAAAGTGCAGGGCCGACCCCCGGTTCTGCACTCAGGAATCACTCCTGGTGGTGCTTAGGGGAACCTATGGGATGCCAGGGATGGAACCCAGGCCAGCCACTTGCAAGGCAAACACCCTACCCGCTGTGCTATCGGCTCCGGCCCCTTGTTTTATTTATTTATTTTTTAGGAGGGTGCACACCCAGCAATGCTCAGGGGCTATTCCTGGCTCTGCACTCAGGAATTACTCCTGGCAGTGCTCGGGGGACCCTATGGGATGCCGGGATCGGATCTTGGACAGGCCACGTGCAAGGCAAAGGCCATAACGGCTGGACATAGCTCCAGGCCCCCCCCCCCCCCCGTTTTTTAAAACACGAATACTACCTGCATACTCACATGCTACGAAATCACCAACCCAATGTGGTTGCAGAAAGATCAGCACAAGTATCTGTGTTATGGGCGACTGACTCGGGTACAAAATAAGTCAGCGACAGAGAAATGAGACAAATGGAGAAACCCAGTGCGTGGTTTTCTGTTGAAAACTCGAGCAGTCTGGGTATGTCTAATGTGCATGAGGCTGCGCTGCAATACCGGCATCAAAAGAAAAAGAGGTTCGGGCGGAGCGATAGCCCAGTGGGTAGGGCGTTTGCCTTGCACGCAGCCAGCCCATGCTGGCCAGGGTTCAATCCCCGGCATCCCATATGGTCCCCTGAGCACCGCCAGGAGTAATTCCTGAGTGCAGAGCAAGGAGAAACCCCTGAGCGCCACCAGGTGTGACCCAAAAAAGCAAAAAAAAAAAAAAAAAAAAAAGAGGTGCAAAGTGCAGGACCAAAGACATAGTGGAGGCGCCGGAGCCATAGTCCAGCAGGGAGGGCGTTTGCCTTGCACGTGGCTGACCCGGGTTCGATCCCCGGCATCCCATATGGTTCCCCTGAGCACCGTCAGGAGTAATTCCTGAGTGCAGAGCCAGGAGAAACCCTGAGCATTGCCGGGTGTGACCCAAAAAGGCAAAACAAACAAACAAAAAACAAAGACAGCAGAGTGGAAAGGAGGTATCAGTGAGGGATCGGAGCAGTAACAGTGGGGAGGACACTTGCCTTGCTTGTGGCCAACCGGGGTCAACCCCCAGCATTCCATATAGTCCCCAAGTCCTGCAAGGAGGGGCGGAAGCTCGCTCATGATGACAAGCTGCTCAGAATCTTCTGGTGCAATATCATGGCGCCCTCCGCCCTGACGGCCTCCCGCCCTGGACTGGTCAGAGGACACACCTCGGGAGTCAGCGTTGGGGGCCGCAGGGCTCAGGAGCAGCAGGGCCGGGCATCGGGGCACTTAACACAGCAGCCCAACACAGGCATTAGCTAGACACATTTCACACTGAGGTGACCACGGTAAGAAGTTTCTTTATCGCTTTGCTGCTGTGCTCAGGGCTTACTCCTGGCTCAGGAGTCGGGGATGTCAGCTGACGCAGGGCGAGCTCCTTACCTGCTGTGCTATCCCTCCCGCCCATCTGCAGGGGCTGGGATACAAACTTCAGCTTGATCCTTGGTCTTCCCTGGTTCCTCCAAGCCCTGGGATACACAGCAGGGGCAGCACCCCCTAATTAAAGAAGCCATCTTCAAAGATGAGAAATGACCTCGTGTACCCAAGAGAGGACGTGCCGACTAAGGGATAGCCACCGTTCTGATGTCTCCCGACAGGACACAGTGATCTGAACGCGGCATCCGTGACTATGAATGTGTGTGTGGTGGGGGACAGGGAGCAACACATTTCAGTCACCAACAGATTAAATGCATGGAAATCTGGGGTCGGAGCGAGAGCACAGCAGAGAGGGCATTTGCCTTGCATGTGAACGCCAGCTCAATCCCCGGCATCCCATATGGTCCCCGAGCACTGCCAGGAGTAATTCCTGAGCGAAGAGCCAGGAGAACCCCGAGCTTCTCCGGGTATGGTCGCACCCCCAAACAAAAAAGTTTCAATGCTTGGAAATCTGCCTAAAATTCAACTTCTAGCAGATCTGCTATGGAGAGAACACCCACTAAGTACCTCAGTAGTCCCTGAACAATGTCACAAGCTCTGTCAGAGTAGGACTGGCTCACGTGACTAAAGCAACAGACTGAATTCTGACATGGCTATCAACAGACCAGATGACCCTGGACCACATACCCCTCAAAGTCTGGCTTCTCTTTTGTAAACATGCAAGAAAATAAAAATCTGTTATAAATTAAATTTAGCAGAACACACAACACATTCTGAGTACTCAATATTAGCTGGATCCCGGGAAAAGCAAAGTCTTTTTTTGCCTTAATTACACAGCACACTGCAGGGGAAGGAATGGGTTCCCGGACAGCGGTGATCAGCAGCTGGCAGAATGCGGCTTCAGCACGTCACGAATCGCTCAAGACACGCCAGCGTGCCTACCTCAACTCCCCACCGATTCCAAGAAAGGTGTTACAGCATTCCTTGTTTAAACAGACTGACAGCTGTGATCAAAGCTCCATGCGAGCTGATTTACCACTTACCTAACAGAAATACTGAGTGCAGATTCTCTTCAATAGACTCCTTGAGTCAGAGCTGGAACCCCACTTACAAAGTCTAAATAAATGAAGGATTCTAGGGAGTTATTCTTAATCCTAAGTAGGTGACATTCCTTACTCCCAAATCATAGAACATGGACCTACATTTAGGGAACAGCAATAGGACAGTGAGTAGCACACTGGTGTATGGCGGATCCGGGTTCAATCCCCAGCACTTTATGTGGTCCTTTGAGTATCACCAGGAGCAATTCCTGAGCATGGGAATAACCCCTGAGCACTGCTTGGCATGGCCCAAACAAAGAAACAAAACACTATATAGAAGAGCACCAACTGCTTTTAGAGCATGAGCTCAAGAGAAAGCTAGAGCAAGTGTCCTCAGTTTGTGAGTCCAAGAGACTGGATGTAACAGATTCACATGGGGGATACCTGCAAGAGAACAGGTAAGCGGTGAGCGGATGCTGCTCTGGTCACACCTGTGCTGCTCAGGAGACCAAACCCAGGGGACCCAGCAAAGCCTGTGCTCTAGTCCTGAGTCATCTCCCCAGCCTGTGGGCTTGTCTTAATGCCTTCAAGGAGCTCGGTGGAGAGTGAGACCGTCAGGAGACGAAGCACTCTGAAAGGACAGTCGAAAAGGAAGGGGCCCAAACACAGTCAGAGCAGGGACGACAGCGCACCAGGGCTTAGCTGAGGACAAGGGATACTCCTCTTCTTCCTGGTATTTTTTTTGGTTTTTTTTTTTTTGCTTTTTTGGGTCACACCCGGCAATGCTCAGGGGTTACTCCTGGCTCTGCACTCAGGAAATTACTCCTGACAGTGCTGGGGAATCATATGGTGTTGGAGGACATGTTTAGCTAATCTGGGAGTTTTGTTGTTTTGCTCACTCCCAGCTTAATCTTATTTAAGTCAAGGTTCATTCTAATGAGACCTCTCTTCTATGTAAACACTTCTAGAGGGTGTGGCACTTTACAGAAGTCACCTTGATTGAATAACTTCTGACTTATACATCTACTAAGACTTCTATGTTTTCTAGATTGGGCACAGCTCCTCTTTATACCCACTGCACCCAACGTGGGACAGTTAGAATTTACCAGGAGACTACCACCCTGGCTACGCTGAGACTAAAGGAAGACTATAGGAAGGATCATACTAGTTTGCTCTAAGCAGGCGAGTATGACCCTTTCAGTACATGAGAACAAGATACTCAGAATCACACTGGTGCAGATAATAATAAGGACCTTGTGGGTACCATCTAGATTACATGAAGCTCATGAAGTTAAGATGTATTACTTTATATCAGGCCCCTCTCTCTCCAGTGTTTTACATAAGAGATAATCTCGGGATTAGTCCTTGGTGTAACCTTTGTTTATACCTACAATAGGGTGTGGCACTACACTCTGTTTAGGGTTCTTTGTTGGCATGACAACCTCCCGATTGGGTTACTTTGGTGTATATAAGGGGCTGACTTGAGGCCCCTTCACCTTTTACCTTTTGCCTTTTGGTTCCTCAGCCTTCAGCTTTTGGCTCCTGTGGCTTTTGGCCTTTTGCTCTTGGGCCTTTGCTCCTTCTTCTGGGTAGGACTCAGCTCGGGTGAGATCCTCTCTCTTTTGGTGGGAGACTTAGGCTCTTTTGTATGGTCTAAGTTCGGACCAGAGCTAGAGTTTGTTCATTATATTGGATTGCTGTGGAAGAGCTTTTGTACTATTAAAAGCCATTTTTGGAACTGCACCAGACTCGTGAGTTTTCATCTTTCTCCCGCGGTCCTCGGAGGTAGAAGACAACCTCTGTCCCGCACTGTCGGGGACCCTGGCGGCGTTCCCGACAATATGGGATATGGGGGGATCGAACCCAGGTTGGCCGTGCAAGGCAAATGCCCTCCTCACTGTGTTATTGCTCCGGCACCTCTTCTAAGCATCTTAGGTACCAGTCCTCAGAGCTCTGATCCTCCGAGGAAGAGGTTGTTTACACGGTGCTCTGTTAAGATATTCCTGGCCAAAGAAGGCCCTCGGCTCACTCCACCTGATCCGGCCAAAATCGGTGTCCAGTCCAGGTGCCGAGTAAAGAGTTCCCGCCAGGCGCAGTCAGCTGGTTCTCCAGAAGAGGTACCAGAACAAGGGCCGCAGGGATACGACAGGAGCAGGGCGCTTGCCTTGCTCACAGCTGACCCCAAGTGCTACATGGGCGCCCCCTAGGCCGCACCAGGAGTGCTCCCTGACCAAGCCCCCCACTATACTCTGAGGGTTTATGTAAATGTTTGATACTGTTTATGTAAATGACCAAGAAATGACTTAGGCTCACAGGGTCTCCAGTCTAAGCCAAGGCTCTGAGCGCCTTTAACACAGAGAGGGCGCTTTCTCCTCCCATAGAGAAAGAATACAGGAAAAGGCCAAAGATACACACGTAGATCAAAACATGATTTACATAAAGAATTCTCGACAGGGAACATGCTGTTTCAATGGAACCAGGGAGGAAAAAGTTCCCCTAGTGAAATGTGGCCAGGCCACGATAATGCACTCCACTCAGTCACAGGAAACTGCAGATCACTTTAATGACTCATGCGCTCTGCTCAGAGTAAAAGCACAATAACGCTCCCTACGCCGTGCCTCTGGTCCTGCGCGGAGTCTTCTCAACCTTCAGCAGATGCTGGTTGTGCTACTGGAAAAACAGCGACTGTCTGTCTGCCAAGCAGGGCCCAGAGCCACCAGCACGTGCTCACGCCCAAGTCACAGAGGCAGCAGAGAGAGAAAGAACAGTCACCCTCAAGAGGGGAGACTCAAACGCGAGCACCAGATGAGACGGAGAACAGGGTACTGCACAGGTGCTGACTGCAGCTGCATTTCAAGCTGCAACTGGGGGCCAGAGTGACAGCACAGCAGGGAGGGCGCTCGTCTTGCATGTGGCTGACCTGGGTTCAAAGCCCGCCACCCCACATGGTCCCCCCGAGCCTGCCAGGAATGATCCCTAAGCACAGAGCCAGGAATAAGCCCTGAGCACCACTGGGTGTGGCCCCAAAACAAAACAAACCCCAAAATAAAAAATCCACCAATTTTTTGAATTTCACCTTACACATAGTATTTTGATCCCAAGAGAGGCTTTTGTTTTTTTTTTTCTTTACTTTGGTTTCTGGGCCACACCTGGCAGTGCAGGACTGAATTGAGGGCCCCAGCATGCCCCCAATAACATGCTCTTCTTCCCAATCTCCGAGACCCTGAGAGGTAATTCTTGCAGTAAACAGAGTACTAACATTACAGGAGAGAATTCTCTGAAAAGGGCAGAGTGACAATCTGTGAGGAATCCAGGACACACAGCCACCAAGTGACAGGGAACCACCAGGTATGGCCCCAGCGACAAAACCAAGATCCTGGGAATATACCCCTCCCCAGTAAAATTCGTATTTTTTGTCTAGTACTCTGATCCAAAGACTTAAACAATGTGGGGCCAGAGTGATAGTCCAGTGGGTAGGGTATCTGTTTGCATGCGGCCAACCCGGGTGTAATCCCTGGCATCCCATATGGTCCCCCAAGCACCGCCAGGAATAATTCCTGAGTGCAGAGCCAGGAGTAACCCCTGAGCATTGCCGGATGTGACCCAAAAAGAAAAAAAAAAAAAAAATTTAAACAATGTAATTACTTCTCAGAGCTGTTTTTATAAAAATTTGACTTTTTTGGTCGCACCCAGTGTTGCTCAGGGCTAACTCCCTGGCTCTGCACTCAGGAGTCACTACTGGTGATGCTTGGAGGACCATATGGGATGCTGGGGATGGAACCCAGGTCAGCCACATGCAAGAAAATGCCCTACCTGCTGTGCTAATAGCTAATACTCTGGCCGTTAGAATAATTTAGCTATTGCTTTCAACTAAAGCATCCAGCAGAAAAGGAAAAATAATATATTCACCCAACTGGGTGAGAAAAATACACATGTGGGGTGTGAGCAATAGCATTTGCCTTGCATGTGGCCAACTCGGGTTTGAGCCCGGCATCCTATATGGTCCCCAAGCACCACTAGGAGTAAATTCTGAGTGCAGAGCCAGGAGTAACCCCTGGGCATTTCGGGAGGAGGGAGGGAAGGAGGGAGGGAGGGAGGGGGGAGGGAGGGGAGGGAGGGAGGAAGGAAGGAAGGAAGGAAGGAAGGAAGGAAGGAAGGAAGGAAGGAAGGAAGGAAGGAAGGAAGGGAGGAAGGCACGTTAGAAAAAAAAAACACTTTTTGAGAGGGAGAAACTGGCTAGCTCATGAAAATAGGTCTAAGGAGGTGTCCACAGGCAAACTGGAATCACGGAGAAAAACTGGTCCCAGCTGGCAATTGTTCTTCCCCAGAAGACAGTCAGGCACCGACCCCCTCTGCCTCCGTAGGCCCATCTCACACTCAGACCCACTGCAGTAGAATCACGCCCACAGGATGCGGCCAGCAGGGATGCGCCAGCTTCAGACCCAGCCAGGTCATTAGCGCCCATCTCCAGAGCCACAGGCTGAAGCCAGGATAATGGGCTAGCTCTCCTCTCCATGGGGAGGGCACTGTTCTCAGCACGGCAACTGTCCCAATACTCACCCACTCATCGATTCTCCGCAGAGCAGCCCCGTCTCTGCCTCAGGTGGATGGTGATAGAAACCCTCGGGGGCACCTCAGTGATCTCCTAAGTCTTAAGTGTGTTTTGCTCTTCAAACGCATCAGTCTCCCCTTTGCTCCCAGCTTCCTCTAAGTCCTCAACATTAAAGGAGAAAAGCAGAACTGGACTTGGCACTCACCACTTCAGACCGGCCTTCTCTACTCTGCACCCACGGAACTGGCTGGAAGCCAAGAAGTGTTGAGAGAAAGCAAGAAGCAATGGGGCCGGAGCGAGAACACAGCGGGGAGGGCATTTGCCTTGCACACGGTCAACCCGGGTTCGATCGCCGGGCATCCCATATGGTCCCCTGAGCACCACCAGGAGTAATTCCTGAGTGCAGAGCCAGGAGGGACCTCAGAACATCACCAGGTGTGACCCAAAAGCCAAAGGAAAAAAAGGGGGCCAGCCCGGTTGGATCCTGGCATCCCATAAGGTCCCCTGAGCACCGTCAGGAGTAATTCCTGAATGCAGAGCCAGGAGTAACCCTTGAGCTTTGTTGGATGTGACCCAAAGAGAAAAAAAAAAAAAAAGCAGCATGCAGGCCCCCAGAGCCTTCCTCCTCCTCATGCTAACACAGACAGGCTGAGAATATCTCAGGTGTGGGAAAGTTATGAGCGACTTTTTTTTCTTTTTTGGGTCACACCTGGCAATGCTCAGGTGTTCTTCCTGGCTCTGCACTCAGGAATTACTCCTGGCAGTGCTCGGATGCCAGGGGTCGAGGCCAGGACGGCTGTGTACACGGCAAATGCCCTCCCTACTGTACTATCCTCCGGCCCCAGGTTCTGAGTCTTCACTGCTAAGTGAGATTCTTCTGAACTTCACAGCAATTTGAGCTGGTCATGCCTGAGTGGAGAATCGATTTTTTTTTTTTTTTTTGCTTTTTGGGTCACACCCGCGATACTCAGAGGTTACTCCTGGCTCTGCACTCAGGAATTACTCCCTGGCGGTGCTCGGGGACCATATGGGATGCCGGGAATCGAACCCGGGCCGGCATGGGCCAGCCGCGTGCAAGGCAAACGCCCTACCCGCTGGGCTATCGCCTCCAGCCCCGAGAATCAATTTTATTTTTTTTTTTTTTGCTTTTTTGGGTCATACCTGGCGATGCTCAGGGGTTCCTCCTGGCTCTGCACTCAGGAACTACTCCTGGCGGTGCTCAGGGGACCATATGGGATGCCGGGATCGAACCCAGGCCGGCACAGGCCGGCCACGTGCAAGGCAAACGCCCTACCCGCCGGGCTATCGCCCCCCGGCCCGAGAATCGATTTTATGACTAAGATTTCCTCAGAATGTCCATGGCACCTTATGCTTCACAAAAAACAAAGATACAAATAAAAAAGCAATTAGTGTTAGACAACTTTCTAAGCTCCAGAACTGTTCCCCATCACAGCCTTTCTATCCCCAGGGGGTACAGAGAACCAGCACAGGAAGGCTACTATCAGAAGTGTTCCCGCCAAACAGAAGTCAGGGCTGAGGGGTTCGATATGCAAAGTCTTTTATTTGGAACTGTGAAGAGCGAAGACTTAGACACTTAGCATACGCTGCTCCCGCCAGGAGAGAGCGGCAGGCCCCAACGCACGCAAAGCGGCATCTGCATTACAGAACTCTGTAGGCACTTGAGAAATGAAGCCTGGCTTCAAAATACAAACACTGGGGGCTTTGGCTCAATCTTTTAATATAAAAATTCACTGATGTACAAAAACGTGACAATGACAACATATGAAATGCTGTGACTGAGAGTTCCCCTGGGCCACGCTGAGGTGCGGACTCCACACACGGGTCCTGTGTCAAACAAAACTAATGCAAACCAGTGCTCCCGAGATGCGCCCACGTGTGTGTTTCACTCTGCCATCACAGACCAGTACCTACTCCCAACATTCAGTAACAAAAGTACGGCATCTTCCAGGAATGGCAAGGCGAGTCTTTACTCACGATGGACCAGCACAAATAAACCCAGCAAAAAGAGTACGGCATACTAGAAAATAAACACAGAACCACAATCAGAGCTACAGAAAAGTCAAATGTCAGGCCCAGAGCAATAGTACAGCAAGAGGGCGTCTCTTGCGTGCAGCCAACCCAGGTTGAATCCCCAGCACCATACATGGTTTCCAAGTACAGCCAGGAGTGATCCCTGAGTGCAGTCAAAAGTGAGCCCTGAGCACCACCAGGTGCAGCCCAAACCAAGAAATTTATTTATTTATCTATTTATTTGCTTTTTGGGTCACATCCAGCAATGCTCAGGGGTTACTCCTGATACTGCTCAGGGGACCGTATGGGATGCCAGGGATCAAACCCAGGTCAGTCACGTGCAAGGTAAACACTCTCCCGCTGTACTATTGTTCAGGTCCCAAAACCAAATTTTAAAAGGCAATTAATAAGTCAATTATTAAGACAATTAAGAGTCAATTAGTAATCTGGTCTTTGTAACCTAATAAAGTATCACTTAATTTGGGGTTAGAGACAGTACAATGGGTTGGGCGCTTGCCTGCAAGTGGCTGTCCCAAGTTTGATTCCCCATTATCCCACGTGTCTCCCCAAACACCAGGAGTAATTCTTAAGCATTGCTGGGTGTGGCCCCAAACCAAACCCCCCCAAAATTACTTGTCAACTTATCTTTCACTTCCAGGTGCAATCCATGTAACAGTTTTCTAAAGCAAGCAAAGACCAGGTGGGGGTGGGGGGGTTCCCAAGCAGTGCTCAGGGAAGCCTAGAGGCCCCTACCCAGAGATTCCTAGACAACTACAGAGCAAATGGACTAGGGGTTCAATGAAGGGCCCACAGACATGCAGCTGCTGAGCCTGGTGGTGCTGGGTTAGTACCTGGGCCTCTCCGTGAAATGCTCCAGGAACCACGTAGTGCTGGCCGAGTTCAAGTGGGGAGTCAGCCACATTCAAGGCAGGTGCCACAACCCCAGACCCCAAAATCACGTTTTGAATGAAACATATAGTGCAGGATCTTACCTTAAATTTAGGATAGTCATTCATGAGGATGGTCACGATTCCAATATAAGGAACAAATCTAAATAGAACAAACAAACCAACTGATCAATACAAAAATCCCTAAAGCAGCCACAACTTACCAGGATATTCTCAACACTGTCCACAGAATACCGACTTTTCAGTTTACGTGCTCCGCTTGTACATACTGTCCTATTAGATCCTTTCAACAGCCCAAGAGATAGAGAAGTTAGGATTAGCACCATTTTATAGATGAGGAAACAGCTGTGACGCCACGGTACAGAGACGGACTGTGTGGGGAAGAACCAGGACCGGGTCTGACATCTTCGAGTACTTTAATTGGTGACTCTAACACAAATGTGGATTTAGGACTATGTGCTGGGTTTGCTGTCAAGCTCTAGGGATCCATCAATCGGGTCAAGGAGACAGGGCGAGACGCCGAACCTCCCCGGCACTCCGTGTGAAGTGTCCCAAAAAGCGAGTGTGAGTGCTCCAGTGCCTCAGGTTCCAGCAGCCTCCGCCTGGCTGGCTTACACCCAAACTTTCCCTGAAGAGTCCGGTCCCCACAGGCGCTCGGCAGTCCCGCCCACCTCCCCTCTGCACTCCACGCGGCTTACTGGACGGTCATGTGACCTGAAACCCCTTTCTCCTCAGCCTCTAGGAACCACCATGGCTCTTCTTTTCTTCTTTTTTTTTTTTTTTTTTTTGGCTTTTTTGGGTCATACCCGGCAATGCTCAGGAATTACTCCTGGCAGTGCTCAGGGGACCATATGGGATGCCAGGGATCGAACCTGGGTTCGGCCACGTGCCAGGCAAACGCCCTCCCTGCTGTGCTATAGCTCCGGCCTACCATGGCTCTTTTTTTTTCCTACTACTTCCCCTAAAATCTGTCACCTGAAAGCACCAAGAAGCAAATATACTTTTCCATGCCAGTCTGTAAGCCAGTGTGGGCCACAGAAACTTCCTGCTAGAGCACACAGAGTTCTTGACGCTAAGCTAAGACGACTGGGGCTAGCAAAGCGGGTAGGGAGTTTGCCTGGCATGTGGTCAACCCGGGTTCAATTCCAGGCATCCCTAATAGTCCCCGAGAACCACCAGGAGTCACTCCTGAGCGTCACCGGGTGTGACCCCAAAAGTCAATAAACAAAGTGAGATTTTACAACCAACAGTCTGTGGGCCAGGGCTGCCACATGCCATAAAAAGGGGGGCTAGGGACCACAGCAGGGAGGGCATTTGCCTTACACGCAGCTGACCCGGGTCTGATCCCCTGAGCACAGCCAGCAGTAGCCCCTGGAGGAGCTAGTCCGAGGGCTAGGGTGCAGGCCACGCAGATGCGATCGCATGTTGGGTGAGAGCAGCACCTCGCATCCTCAGAAACAGCTCAGAAGTTTCTATTCAGGGCATTCACAATCTTGGCATCATGGAGGTGCCTGAAAAAAAATTAGCTCCCACATAACACCTCCCCACTGGAACCTGAGACAAACTTGAAAAACGGAGGGTTTTTTTTTTTTTTTTGCTTTTTTGGGTCACACCCAGCAATGCTCAGGGGTTTCTCCTGGCTCTGCACTCAGGAATTACTCCTGGCGGTGCTCGGGGGACCATATGGGATGCCGGGGATTGAACCCCGGGCCGGCATAGGCCGGCGCGTGCAAGGCAAAAAGCCCTACCCGCTGGTCTATCACTCCAGCCCCTAACACACTTAACTTTTTAGAAACTCTTGGGGCCAGAGATAATGCAGCTGGGAGGTGCTAGCCTTGTACGAAACTGATTCGGTATGATCTCTGATGCCTCACATTTTCCCCTGAGACCACCAGGAATGATCCCTAAGTGCAGAGCATGATAAGCATGAAGCACTGCTGGGTGTGGCTCCCAAAATATAAAAGGCTTTCTTCTTGCTTCCTGTCTCCTGGTCTCAACAATGTGCCCATTCACATCTGGCAGCATTATCCAGACCTTTGCTCTCTTCACCCCCACATTTCTATTTTGTAAGTGGGTATTTTCTTTTTCTTGCTTTGTTTTCTGGGCCACGCCAGGATCACTCCAGGTGGGCCCAGGGTACCACATGTGGTGCCGGGATCAAACCCAGGCTAGCCACTTGCAAGACAAGCACCCAACCCACTGTATCTACGGCCCCAGCAGAATGAAGGATTTTGGGTGCTGGGAAGGGGCTCCCAAGTAGTGATCAGGAGTTCCAAGGATCCCTCCTGGTGACTCGCAGCCAAAACGGAGAGACCCAGGGATGGTATCAGGGTTGGCACAAAGGCAAGGGCCTGTGCTACCTCTCTGGTCCCTAGGACGAACACGCTTCAGGCCTCCTGTGGGAAGCAGCGGCCCGACACGCCACACCGTCCCTCTGCCGGCCTTTCCCTCTCCTCCTGACTCCTGCGGCCTGTCCCCCTCACCTCGTCACTCTCCAGTCTGCCCTGACTGGAGTCACATATTCCAACTTCCTGAATTCACAAAGAATCACCCCCTACTAAATGCTTGTTTTCTTGAGTGCTTGTTTTGTACTCTACAGTTTTTACGACACCCAATCTGGATGTTGAAGACAGTCTGCTAGGCGAAAGGCAGATGACAAAATCACTGTGTCACTGTCTTACTGTTGGTGGATTTACTCAAGCGGGCACCAGTAACATCTCCAAACGTCCTGTCACAAGCAAGTGTAGCCCAACGGCATCTGCTTGCTCCAGGGACAGGAAGAGCCTCAAACCATTCTTCAGGTCATGGAATTGAGGTCCATAATTGTTACTGGTTTTTGGCATAACAAATAAAACACGGGTAGCTTGCCAGGCTCTGCCGTGTGGGTGGTATACTCTCAGTACAAGGCTCTCATCTCGAGCATTTACTGATGAAACTTAAAGGTGGGTGTGTCTCTCTTCTGGGGTCGCTGGCATGGAGGTGGAGGAAAGAGCAGAGCCCATATCTCCGCCTCCGAGTCCGGCCAGTGTGGTCTACTCCCCTGCATGTGTGAGCGAACCCTTGAAGCAATGTTGGACTAGGCCAGGGGCTGGCTGAGCCCCTTACCGGGAGGTCAGCTCCATAGGATGCTTCCACGAAATACCATAGTATATGATTCTATTGGTATAAAATGTTCAAACCCCACACAAACACCAACTGCAGGGACAAGGGACTAGGCTAGGGCAAGTGCAGAAAGTGATGGTGCTTTCCCTCTGAAGTGTGGTAATACTCTGGAATAAAACAGTGGCAGTGGCTGCACAGCACTGAGACCGTAATCAAACCAGGGACTTGCAAATGGTCCATTTAAAATGATAAATGTCGGGCCCGGAGCGATAGAACAGCGGGTAGGGCATTTGCCTTGCACGCAGCCGGCCTGTACTGGCCTGGGTTCGATCCCCGGCGATCCCATATGGTCCCCCAAGCATCGCCAGGAGTAATTCCTGAGTGCAGAGCCAGGAGAAACCCCTGAGCATTGCTGGGTGTGACCCAAAAAGCAAAAACAAAACAAAAAAACCAAAAAAAAAAAAAAATAAAAATAAAAAAATAAAATGATAAATGTCGGGGCGAGCAATAGCCCAGTGGGTAGGGCGCTTTGCCTTGCACCGCGCGGCCTGTGACGGCCTGGGTTCGATTTCCGGCATCCCATATGGTCCCCCGAGCACCACCAGGAGTGATTCCTGAGTGCAGAGTCAAGAGAACCCCTGAGCATAGCCGGGTGTGACACAAAAAAAAAAAAAAAAAACATAAAATGGTAAATGTCATTGCCAGGTGTGAACCAAAGAGCAAACAAATGAATGAATGAATGAATGAATGAAATGGTTAGGGGCGGAAGTGATAAACCAGTGGGTAGGGCATTTGCCTTCCATGACCAGGGTTAGATTCCTGATATCCCATATGGTCCCCTGAGCACCGCCAGGAGTAATTCCTGAGTGCAGAGCCAGGAGTAACCCTTGAGCATCACTGGGTGTGATCCCAAAACAGGGAGAGAAAATTAAAAGGTCCATGTTAGGGCTGCAGAGACAGCCCAAAGTGAGGTGTGAGTGACCAGCTTCTCCCCCCAGCACCAGTGATTCCCCAAGCCCTGCAGGGGTGATCCCTGAGTACAGAGCCAGAAGTAAGCCTGAGCACAGCTGGGTCTGGCCCAAATCCCTTCCCACTAAATAAATAAAATGGTAAATTTTAGATCTCAAGATACTGTGAATAATATTTCAATACAATGTTTTTATTCAAGTCTTAGGTTTTCAGTATAAAACATTTTAGCATGCAGCTGTCTGAAAACAAAATGTTTACAATGCATAAGAAAATTATTCAACATTCACAACCGGTTTTGGAGAAAAACCTGTTTTCAAGGTTTGGGAACAGTTTGACTTTTGAAATATTGATTTAGTGTTTGATGAACACAATTTCTATAGAAGGAGATGATATATCCCCATTATGAGTCAGGTAATCAATGGAAAATGAGTTTGTACAGTCAAGCGCCTGTATTCTTGCTGTCACAAAACGTAATACTTCTAATACTTCATGGAAAGTTATCTCATTTGTAGGCTATTACTCTCGAATAATATGACTTTAATGTTGGGATTTAAAAAAATAACATTGTGGGGCGGAGTGATAGCCCAGCGGGTAGGGCGTTTGCCTTGCACGCGCCAGCCCATGCCAGCAGGGGTTCGATCCCGGCATCCCATATGGTCCCCCCGAGCACCGTCAGGAGTAATTCCTGAGTGCAGAGCCAGGAGAAACCCCTGAGCATTGCCGGGTGTGACCCAAAAAGCAAAAAAAAAATAAATAAATAACATTGTGGGGCCGGAGCGATAGTCCAGCGGGTAGGGTGTTTGTTTATGCGCGGCCGCCCATGCCGGCCCAGGTTCGATCCCCAGCATCCCATATGGTCCCCGAGCACCGCCAGGAGTAATTCCTGAGTGCAGAGCCAGGAGAAACCCCTGAGCATCGCCGGGTGTGACCCCCAAAAAAAAAAAATAACAGTGTATATAATTTGAGATTAAACTTTTCTTTCCAAAAATAAACTATCCGGGGGGGCCGGAGTGATAGCCCAGCGGGTAGGGCGTTTGCCTTGCATACGGCCAGCCTGTGCCGGCCGGGTTCAGTCCCCGGGTCCCATATGGTCCCCCCGAGCACCGCCAGGAGTAATTCCTGAGTGCAGAGCCAGGGAGTAACCCCTGAGCATTGCAGGGTGTGACCCAAAAAAGCAAAAAATAAATAGATAGATAGATAAATAAATAAATGAATAAATAAATAAGCTATCTGAGTGAAAGCCTGGGTACTAATTTAACCCTTCTTCTTCTTTTTTTTTTTTTTTTGCTTTTTGGGTCACACCCAGCAAAGCTCAGGGGTTACTCCTGGCTCTTCGCTCAGGAATTAGTCCTGGTGGTGCTTGGGGGACCATAAGGGATGCTGGGGATCAAACCAGGGTGGACCTCATGCAAGGCAAACGCCCTCCCTGCTGTGCGATCACTCTGGCCCTTTCATTGGAATTTTTTATTTTATTTTATTTTTATTTTTATTGGCTTTTCGGTCACACCCGGCAATGCTCAGGGGTTTCTCCTGGCTCTGCACTCAGGAATTACTCCCTGGCGGTGCTCGGGAACCATATAGGATGCTGGGGCGGCATGGGCCGGCCGCATGCAAGGCAAACGCCCTACCCACTGGGCTATCGCTCCGGCCCCTTGATTTGTTTTTTTAACCACTCCCAGTGGTGCTCAAGGCTTACTCCTGACTTTATACTCAAGGATCTCTCCTGGTGGTGCGGGGGCGGGGGCACATGGGATGCTAGGGATTGAACCCAGATCAGCCAAGTGCAAGGGAAACACTCTCCCGGCTGACCTACTGCTCCAGTCTGACTTCTTCTTGTTTTAAAGAGGCTATATCCAGCAGTTGTCACTCATCAGGAGCCACGAGAGCTACACCTGGGATGCTGGGGGCACACACAGCTCCAGGCATCAAACTCTACTCCTGGAGCTTTCTCTCAGGCCCCAAGATGATGCATCTTTTACCTGGGGGGGGGGGGGGGTGTTTAGAATACGCCCCCATAACTGTGAAATACACAAACATTAAGATTCTGAGACCCTGGGGCCGGAGCGATAGCCCAGCGGGTAGGGCCTTTGCCTTGCACGCAGCTGGCCTATGCTGGCCTGGGTTCGATCCCCGGCATCCCATATGGTCCCCCAAGCACCGCCAGGAGTAATTCCTGAGCAAAGAGCCAGGAGTAACCCCTGAGCATTGCCGGGTGTGACCCAAAAAATTAAAAAAAAAAAATTAAAAAATTAAAAAAAAAAAAAAAAGATTCTGAGACCAGGGGCCAGAGCTATAGTCCAGCGCTAGGGGAGGGTGTTTGCGTTGCTCACAGCTGACCCAGGTTCGATCCCCGCATCCCATATGGTCCCATGACCACCACCAGGAGTAATTCCTGAGTGCAGAACCAGAATTAACCCCTGAGCATTGCTGGGTGTGACCCAAAAGCAAAACAAACAAACAAAAAAAAAAAAAAAACCAGGGACCTGGGCCAGAGTAATAGTACAGCCGGGAGAGCGCTTGCCTTGCACACGGCCAACAAGGGTTCGATCCCCAGCATCCCTTATGGTCCCCAGAGCACTGCCAAGACTAATTCCTGAGTGCAGAGCCAGGAGTAACCCCTGAGCATTGCCAGGTGTGACCCAAAAGACAAAAATAAAAAGAAAAAAGAAAAAAAAAAGCCAGGGAGGGACCAGAGAGACGGTCCAAGAGGCTGGTTGCTATTTGGCATGAGGGAGGCCGAGACTTTGACTCTTGGCATATGGTCTCCTAGCACCACCAGGAGCAAGTCCTGAGCACGGGCCGTGAGTGCCTCCCCAGTACCAAATTAAGAGCCAGATACAGAAATGATCAGTTCTATTGGTAGGAACAGACACAAAATAACATTGCATAATTCGCCGAAGCTTGAGAAACGAATCTTTGACTGAGATATTTCACTCCAAACAATTCACTAGGAAGGACCGACTGGATGGAGGCAGCGAGAGGTAGACAGCAAAGTCGCGTGTGATGACACATCTGTCACACACAGAAACTGGCTGGCGACCCAACTTGGGAGGGGTCAAGTAAAGGTCACCATGCAGTGGAATGACACAGATTTTCCACCATGATTCGCCGAGTTTTTCCCTCTGTAAAGATGCTAGTGATTCTGGAGGGTGAAGAAGAAAAATGTGGCAAGAGTGCTTATGGATGCGTGTGCAGCAAGTGTCAGTATCTGACATGTGGGAAGGATGAACTGAGGTTATAAAAGTATGTCAGTGCCATTGTAGGCAACGAAGTCTGAACTGGAGACATACGCAAAAATTCTGCAGGACAAAAACTACACTGGATCCCGTTCTGGGTTCATCCTTCTGTTCCCAAAGTTATTGCTCAAGCTTTGACTGGGCCGTTTCCACTTATTAGCTCATACTAACTTCCCTACGGAGAGAGGCATGGGGTGGCCTGACAGCGTCAGTGTCCTGTGGCATGTAAACAATGCGAACCAGCAGTGCCCACATCAGAAGAGATGGTCAGTGATCCTGGAGATGGTTAAGGAGAGCTTGCCAATCACCCAGTCGCTATTACCACTTAGATAAGCAACCTGTGTTTCCTCATCTGTAGAATGGAAATATTAGGGTTGTTCTGAGGTTAAAGTGAGATAATATTTATAAAGCACTGAGAATGAGTCTCTGGCGAACAGTAAGCCCTAGTAAATGTGAGTTGCTGTTAATACTATTAATAACAAGAAAGTAGTTAGCCCCATACTTTCTCATACCGATCACTCACAATTCCTGTCCTCCACTCATCTGTTCTCCTGATAAAATCTGAAATAAACAGGCTTTATATGACTTTAAATTTCATGACTTCAACAAATTCAAGTCTAAAAGATAAAACAGTATGGAATAAATTAACATGGTAAAATTAAGATGAACACTTTAAGTTGCAGACTCAGTAAATTCTTAAGAAATGTTAAGTTTCATGAATAAGGATTAATACTATTCTGAAACCCAGAACTTAGCACAGTATTAGACTACATATCATTTCTTGAATAAGTAAGTGAATTTTGGAAAAATTGCTACTCTTGTTTATTTTATGACTAATGTCCTATTCTCAGACTGGGTACCCCAGAAGTGCCCCTCTGTGATAGGACACCTGATCTGAGGTGCACATTAAGAAGAAAATTTTCCCCAGGGAAACAAAGGCAATTCAGTACAACTAGAACTGAACAGTTCCATTCACTCCAACTCCAGAGTCACGCTTCGGGTGATGTGGGATGGTCACTAAGTGTGTCTCCCTCCAGACTTACCCCCTGGCTCTCCCCACAACATCTTTCTTCTCTAGCCAATGCTGTCCTTGCTTATAGAGGCCTCGATCATCAACCGCATTGTTATCTCCTTTGGTCAAAAACTTGATATGTCCATTTTGCCTTAAAAGAATAAGGAAAATTCAAATCATTCAATAACTTCAAGCAGGTAAAAGCACAAAATTTGCTCATTATTGAAAAATCTCTGTGATCATCTATTACATTTCAATTATCAAAGTAATTCTTTATTAAAATTTGTTCAGGGGCCAGAGCGATAGCCCAGCGGGTAGGGCATTTGCCTTGCACGCGCGGCCCGTGCTGGCCCCGGGTTCGATCCCCGGCATCCCATATGGTCCCCGAGCACCACCAGGGAGTAATTCCTGAGCAAAGAGCCAGGAGTAACCCCTGAGCATCACCAGATGTGACCCAAAAAGCAAAAAATAAATAAATAAATAAAATTTAAAAAAAATATGTTCAGAGTTGTGCTGTTTGTAATAGGAAAAGACTCAACACACGCTAAAAGCCCTACAAAGCAGGAATGAAGTACTATTCAAGCACTAGGATAAGATGGTGAGAATTCCTAATTGGGGGGCTGGAGCAACAGCACAGTGGATAGGGCGTTTGCCTTGCATGCGGCCGACCTGGGTTCGATCCCGGCATCCCATATGGTTCCCCGAGCACTGCCAGGAGTAATTCTTGAGTACAGAGCCAGGAGTAACTCCTGAACATCACTGGGGTGTGACCCCCAAAAAAAAAAATACATGGCGTTTGCCTTGCTTGCAGCCTACCTGGGTTCAATCCCCAGCTTCCCACAAGGTCCTGTGAGCACCGCCAGGAGTAATTCCTGAGTGCAGAGCCAGGAGTAACCCCTGAGCATTGTCAGGTGTGACCCAAAAAAAGAAACATTAGGTTTCTAGTAATTTTAATTGAAAGCAAAGACTATTTCAAATTTGATAAAGACTACGCAAACATTAATTCGGATGAATCTGAGTTAACCATTATACCAGAAAGAACAAAATCAGCTCAGACTCTAGGATCTGCTTCAATCAGAAACTGACTCACCACACACTACATCTGCGGACTAACTAAATTGGGAGGTGCTGTAAACATGAAAAGCAGTTCATTAAGAATGAAATTCCACTTAGAAGAAAAAGCGCAAATATATACAGAGAAAAAGAATCGGGAGGCAACAAGTCTGGAGGTGAAAGAATAGCAGGAAACTCCAAGAGGGTGAAAGCAGACAGGCATGGGAACGCTGGGACTAGGCTGAGTCGGTACCACCATGAATCCAAGAAACAGCAAATCAGCAGGCAGAGAACTGGGAAGGAGGAAACTCCTGGAAAAGGCAGGGATGTGACAAAATTCACAGGAAAAAGGAGTAACGACAAAAAAAGAGCAAGAAAGCCAAAAGCTTTTTTTTTTTTTTTTTTGGGGGTTCAGCTAAAAGCATGGAAACAGTTCAGACTTGTTTGGAGTTATTTGAGGGTAAGGAAGCTATAACTCAAACACACTACTTCTCAAAGATCTTTTCCTGAATCAAGATAAGCTGCTTCAAAACAAAATCCTGAATTCATAAGATGTCACAAAAATGGAGAACATCCATTCAACCAAGAACAGACCTGGGGGGAGGGGGGGGCGACAGCACAGCGGGGAGGGCATTTGCCTTGTATGCAGCAGACCCGGGTTCAATCCCCGGCATCCCATATGGTCCCCAGAGCTCCACCAGGAGTAATTCCTGAGCAAAGAACCAGGAGTAATCCCTGAGCGCTTTCTGGGTATTACCCAAAAAAGCAAGCAGCCAACCCAGGTTCAATCCCCAGCATCGCATATGCTCCCCTGAGCACCACCAGAAGTAATTCTTGAGTGTAAAACCCTTAAGATCACCAGGTGTGACCCAAAAAGAAAAAACGAATTAAAGTCATGGGCTGGGATGAAGGAATAGTACAGTGGGGAGGGCATTTGCCTTGCACACGGCCAACCCAGGTTCGATCCCTGGCATCCCATAGGGACCCCGGAGCATGACAGGACCAAAAGTAGCCATTGCGGGTGTGATCCTAAACCATGTGTGTGTGTGTGTGGGGGGGGCATGGGCTGAAGAAACAGCTCAGGGGCCAAAGTAGTATAGTGGGCCGGGCATTTGCCTGGTACACAGCCCACTCGGGTTCCATCCCCAGTACTACAAATGGTCTCTTGAGCAGAAGAGCCAGAAATAAGATCTGAGCACCATCAGGTGTGGGCCCCCCAAAAGCAACAAAGGAAAGAAAAGAAACTGCTCGACAGGCTAAGCACAGCATGTAGGCCTGTTCAGGTAGAGCAAGGCAAACATCCTACCTGCTGGGCTATCACAGAGGGAGGGAGGGAGGGAGGGAGGGAGGGAGGGAGGGAGGGAGGGAGGGAGGGAGGGGAGGAAGGAAGGAAGGAAGGAAGGAAGGAAAGGAAGGAAGGAAGGAAGGAATGAAGGAATGAAGGAAGGAAGCTCCCACTTTCTTAATCTTCAGGATCTCAAATTTAAGTGCTTCAAATATTGAGACAGGGGCAGGAGTGATAGCATAGTGGGGAGGGCATTTGCCTTGCATGCGGCCGACTCAGGTTCAATCCCCAGCATCTCCTATGGTCCCCTGAGCACCGCCAGCAGTAATTCCTGAGCGAAGAGCCAGGAGTAACTCCTGAGCATTGCCAGGTGTGACCCAAAAAGCAAAAAAAAAAAAATGAGGTATAAAAGTATTTCAAAGAGAGAAGTTATAACTTGCACATACTTTTCATGAATCTTCAAGACTCGGTGAACTATAGGAATCTCTCTTCCTTCTATCCTAAAAACAACAATTTCTCCCACCCGTATGGGATCTTCGACTCGATTTGTAAGAAAGAGAAGATCTCCTCTGTGAAAGGCAGGTTCCATGCTGCCGCTGTGAGGGAGAGAAGAAAAAAATAGCAGAGAAAAAGTCAGAGATTGAATGTCCTTTCCAATTCGATTCACCAAACCAATCAAAAGGTACCACCTTTGTAATATACAAAATGTCCTGATAAATCTATCAACACAAATGACTGTACATACTGTTGTCAAAATACAGCTTCCCCAGACGCCCAGTAATACTAAAGGTCGCTTTAGTTATTAGCCTTCACTAACTAGTTTCATTTCAAGCATTCAAAGGAGCATAAATCCTGAAAAGGGCAATGTTACTAATTCCTTAACCTTTTAAAATTCAAGTGACAGAATATAAAAGCATGAACTTTAAAATCACGGCCCTTATTCCCATTTCATTTGAAAATGCAAAACACATTCAAATATTCAAATGAGAACTGCATGGTCTTCTTCTGCCATTTATAAAGATACAGACTGAGATGACCTTTATGGTTTCAGCCATTCAGAGGAAAAACGGCTGACCAAGTCAAAGAACAGCCAGCTCTGGAGACAATGCTGGTGCTATCTATTTAGTTGTTTAAAAAAAAAAAGAAGAAATAATTTTAAAAACAAGAGCAGAGATTTTTGCCCAAGGCTTTTGAAAATGAGTAAATAATTCAATTGCATGCTGATTACGGAGGACAGTTCTCTCATCTTTCACCTGTTTTAACCTTTACTAAGTTCTGCAAAGATCCTATGGCACTTGTATTAATAAAGGAAACTTTTCTTTCTATAAAGTGGCTATCGCTATTATTTTTGAGAAACTCAAGCTCCAATTTTCAATAAGAGCTTTAGTAAATAGACAAAGAAAACCCAATTAAGAGTGACGACAACACCCAAACAATTGGAAGTG
Source organism: Cryptotis parvus (assembly GCA_021461705.1). Classification (NCBI taxonomy): domain Eukaryota; kingdom Metazoa; phylum Chordata; class Mammalia; order Eulipotyphla; family Soricidae; genus Cryptotis; species Cryptotis parvus. Next base: position 66 of record JAJIBD010019053.1, on the reverse strand, counting down.
AAGATGTTGATTGTTACCCTAAGGAATAATAATTAGTTGCCAAACTTTGCTACATACTGGGATCTT
>JAJIBD010019051.1:0-15781 GCA_021461705.1 Cryptotis parvus | reverse complement strand
CACACATAATAGTAATTATTAAATTATATCAGAATAGGACAAAATATATTCTGTTGTTGGGAGGTTACTAGTGGTCAATTATCCTGGCAACCTCTAGAACCTAACAATATGTTCAAGAATAGATAAGTTATCTCTACATTGGAATGGAAGTTAATATTTCAGATTTAAAAAAGAAACTTGAAGATTTCACGCCTGTGAAAAATGAAATTATCACTACAAGTTAGTACCAGAACACAGCAATATGATTTAGAGGATGCAATTATTTACTTATACACTGGGTACCTACTGTGTGCTTACCCACCTAAGCAAGTATATCTGAATATTCCACACTAAGAAAACAAAACAGTGATCAAAAAGAAACTCATGTCCTCACTGAGATTACACTTGAGGGAGTGGACATAATGCTGACAATAAACAAAAAAAATGAGATAAATACAAATATTGTAGGGTTGAATGTGGAAGTAGGTGCTATAGGGGAAAAACTGCAGAGGAGTATAGAAATAACTTGAAGGTTATAATTTATTATTTGGTTAGTTATGTGTTAAAGGGATTGCCATTAAATAGGGAAACCAAAAATGGTTTTGGGACAAGCCAACACCAAAGGGAAAAAACACTAAATTCTAAAACTCATGGTTTATCCTTTTTTATTAGATTTATTTTTATTATTATCAGAGAATATGCAATATATTCTCAGAGCCTGAAAGCTCCCTGTGTTTTATTTGATATACCAAAAACCAGTAACAATTATGGACCTCATTCCCATGTCCTTAAGGAATGGTTTGAGGCTCTTCCTGTTCCTGAAGCAAACAGATGCCCTTGGGCTACACTTGCTTGCAACAGGACTTATGAAGATGTTACTGGTGTCTGCTCAAGCAAATAGAAGAACAACGGAGAAGACAAGTGATACAAGTGATGCAATATACATAGATGAGTGGGTAGGCCACACCAGCACCCAGGTGAAATGGATTTTAGGTGGAGGTTAAAACAGGTATTAAGATGTTGAATTGGTGGCTTTTCTGATGTGACTGGAACAAAAGGGGGCTTGTGTGGAAGAAACAATGTGAACAAGGATGGTGAGGTCTGAGAACTCATAGCACGATAGATCCTATACAAGAACTTTGACTTTTGCTCTAGTTTGAACCTTCATGACTCAGGCACCATGGCAGAATTTCAGAGAAGAAATGATATACTGTACTTCTACCATTAAAGGGGTTGCTCTGATTATTGTATTAATATTGGTTAGAGGAAGAAAAACAAGTTAAAAAGCCTATTTTAGGAATCCAGGCAGGAGATAAGGTTAGCTTGGGCAGACATGCTAGAAATGGAGATAATGAGAAGTGGTTAAGCTAGCTAGGCATTTGTTATAAAGACATTTGTTATATAAAGGCATTTGTTATCACTTGATCACTTGACATCCCATTATTCATCGATTTTCTCTAGCGGGTGCCAGTAATATTTCCATTTGATCCTATCACGTGCCAGTGTACCCCAATGGCATCTGCTTGCTTCAGGAATACGAAGAGCCTCAAACTGTTCATGCAGGGTCTTGATGAAGAAGTCTGAACATCTTGTATGATCTTTTGATGTCCCGTGGGATACAGTCGGTAACAGCTCTAGTACAGCTCTAGTCCAGCAGTCATCTCCAAATCGCATTACATGTACAGCCCATCTGATTTTTGATGCCTTGGCAAATGAGACAGCGTCCCTGATTCTGGAACATCATCGGAGGTCTGTTGCAGGACACTTAAAAGCCCTAGGCCTCTGCATCTGCCCTGGATTTCCTCCTGCAGGTCACTTCATAAATAGGGGGTAGTCTGAATGTGGCAGTCTTATCTGACCATGTATTCTGTACTGGCTGGTGTAAATATTCTCTCATGCTACCACAATCATCGTGGGACTAGCTAGATCTTACCAGCATATTTGCCTGGCCACGTTGGATCTCTAAGTAATTAGACCAGAGAGAAATGCTGTTTGCCTCCAAGCAAGCAAGCATGGCTCCCTGATAACTCAAAGGCAACTAAAAGACAAAACTACCGTGAAGTAGACGAGACTCTTGTGAAGGCTTGGAGAAATATTTAACTGGCATTAGTATTAGTCTTTGGTACAGAGACATGCCATCTCAGAAACCCCCTTCTCTACCCTATAAAGGCAATTCCAGGCAGATCTTGGCTCAAGACATTAGGTGAGGTGCTGATAGAAATTACCTGAGGGCATTTGATCCTTCCTGCCAGGGAAGTTACATTTAGCTTATAGCTTCTCCCAGCTCTGCTAGGAGGCTTTTAATTAGCTCTGAGTCCTTGTAAAAAGCCAGATGGTCTCCTGAAGTTGCTACATTTCTATAGAGCTATTTTCCTGTTTTCATCTCTAGATAGCCCAGCCCAGCCCATTTTGGGCTGGGGAGTTTGGGCGGATTTCTAGCTATAAAATAAGCTGCAAGAGGAAAGAAGCTCTCCTTTTTTTCCCCTTTTTGCCATTTTGGCTTCCCTTGGTGTTTTGCTTCTCCGTCCTCTCCATTCTATGTTGGGCCTCAACATGTGGTGGCAGCCATCTTGGACTACACTGGCTGGGGCCTAGCTGGGAACCCAGAGTCCGGAGGTTTTCCTGCTCTTGGATTGTATATTAGAACCTGTGATAGCAAAGCCCTTTTAAAACTGCATCGGATTCATGAGTCTTCATCCATTCCCTGCCGGCTTCAGAGGTAGAAGGGGAACTCTCTTCCCGACACTGTCGGGAGACCCGGCAGTGCTCCCTGACAGAGGGTCGGAACTCTGGATTCCTTCTCTCACTTGAGTGAGGTGTGATATTCCAAGCATAGCTCTTTCGATTCTTCTTTAGGAGACCCGAATAGTGTTCTCATCCTGCTTTCATAGGGCCTAGGTCTCTGAGACATATGTTAATGCAGGGAGAATGGTGGGGTCAAACAGATGTGCCCGGAGCCAGAAGTTCTTTGACCTTTTAGCTATTTCTTCAATGCTGTTGAAGGCATTCCATGCCACTCTCTTCCTCCTTCGCAGCTCAGGTTTTAGCTTGTTCATCATGTTGACTTCTAGACCTAGGGTACCATAACTGCTGCATTCAGAGATGTTTGTTCCATTGAGAGTGAATGGGGCCTCTGGAACTAGTTCATTCTTCATGAGCATAGTTTTTTTTGAGATTCAGCTCCAGACCTATCTTTTCACATTCTCGGTTGAAGTCAGCCAGCATTTGTGCCGCTTGGCTAATGTTTGGTGTTATTTGAATGATGTCATCAGACGGGAGGTGGTGTAGTTGCCGATCGTCTATCTTCACTCCCATTCCTTCCCATTCTAATTGTCGCATGATGTTCTCGAGGGTGGTGCTGAAGAGTTTTGGTGAAATGGTATCGCCCTGCTGAACCCCTCTTTTGACATCAATAATCACTTCCTTGTAGAATGGTGTCGGGGCGCTCCGCCGGGGGTCCCCAACAGTGCCGGGAAGCGAAGTTCCTTTCTACCTCCGAAGCCGGGCGAGGAACGGATGAAAACTCAGGAATCCGATGCAGTTTTAAAAGGCTTTACTTATCACAGGTTCAGGCATACAAATCAGCAAAAGGAAAAACCCGATGCTTAGGATTCCAGGCTAGAACCCCCAGCCACGTGTAGGTCAAAATGGCGACCACCACGTGTAAAAGCTTTGTGAAAGGAGAAGAAAACTTCCAAGCAGGGCGACCGCTCACAGCGAGCAACAGCCCCCAAAGAAGCGCCCAAGAGTGAAAACCAGCTAGTTTATACCCCTGCAACTCAGACCTTCCTCCCATGGTTATGGAAAGCAGGGAGGGTCCAATGCCCTTAGGTAATCCCCTCCCTGCATCTCACCTAGGCCCTTTAGTGTGCTAATGTTTTGAGCCAAATGCAGCGGCCCTTAAAGGAGTCCTGCAACAACTCCCCTGATTAGTTTACTAATAAAAATTGAAAAGGTAAGAAATATTTAGTAATGTACAGAAAATTAAGATAAGAAAAAACAATTCGAATTACAAAATGATAATACATGTTACTTTAGGATCCTAACTTGTTTTTGGACCCAAAGCAAAGTTCATGACAAAGTGTTTCTAGCTGTCTGATTATAATGGACTATAGTTTGCACTGTCCATAATTTGTGAGAGTCAATTTGCTATATTTTATGTAAAGTCGGGTGTCTGGAACAAAGTCTGTGGGGCTACTTCTGGGACAGCAATAGCGGTGATCATATGAGTATGAGTCTCTGGAGAGCAGCGATCAGGAACTCGTTGAATTGTCAGGAACACTGGATCAGGTCTCAGGAACACTGGAACAAGTATCTCGAATTCTGGAACAGGAGTCTTGAGTGCTGGAACAGGTGTCCGGAACATCAGTGTGATATCTTGAACTCTGGAACAGGAGTCTTGAGCGCTGGAGCAGGTGTCTGGAACATCGGTGTGGGCGTCTTGCAGGGCTTCTTCAGCAAGGGAACATTGGCACCGGTAACTGTACCTGTAGCTTAGGCGAGACAAAAACACTTTTCGAGGTTAATCACAAGTAGAGATTTTAAGGCTTTATAGGGATCCAAGTCTGGGATGGAGAGAAGAACATAAAGAAACTCCAACATGGGTGGAGCAGGGAAATAAGTATGAGAATTGATGATTTTAAAATTGATAAATCTAGTGGATCAGCAGTGGAGCTGATGAATGTAATAGAGGTTTGTAGTGGTCAGAAATTGAGAAGGTAGTAGTTGAGACATAACATAGACACAACATTAATCACAAACATAATGGTGGCCACCACATGCACACACACGCACACATATATTTGATCGATCAATATCTTACAGCTGTATATGTGACCCATTTAGGGTGATAAATGGTAACGAGTCAAGCGCTTCATGAATACAAAGCCGGCAAATGATGGTGAGAAAGTGTCTTTTCCTGTGAATAGAGCATTGGGAAAAATTAGTTTTGCAAATTATTAAATTTTTTAGCGAGCACTGTTTTAGGAGTCTCGGAGTATTGAGCACTGTAGCACAAGTTTACTGGATTCGAATATCTCATCCTGTGAACAGAATCATTAGAAAAACAATTTTTCATTGATTTAGCAAACATTTTTGTAATGAGCACTATATTCAGAGTCCACCCATTTTTTCACCTTTTTTTTTAAGAAAGAAAATATTTAGGCTGTAAGGCAAGATATTAGACATGAACCATGATCACAGACTGCAAAACAAGATCATTATTAAAATGAACCAATCCAGGAAGTTTAAACAGCAACTTGCAATTTAAAATTTAAGACTTTATATTGAAAGAATTAGTTGTTTTCTGATTCTTGGAGAATTCTAGTCTTAACAAGTCGCAGAGGGACCCAGAGTTTCTTGGCAGGGTTATCGTCTGTATAAATGAAAGCATAGCCTCTTCCCGAATGAGGAGGTGACCTGCAATCCATTTATCATCAATTTTCACCCAGATAGGTGAATTGACTGTTTTTTTGAGTTTGCATATCTTCTTGAAAGTGACGTTCAGCCGCGGTATAGGGATCTCCTTGAGGTATATTCAAGAAGTTTAAGGTGAATAATGTTAAAGATAAAGAATCCATTGGAGGCATACTTGTTTTTCGTTGCTTTAATAGCTGAGTTTTAAGCGTTCTGTGGGCACATTCAACTATTCCTTGTCCTTGTGGATTATATGGAATTCCTGTAATATGTTTGATCTGCCATTCCTCGCAAAAGGATTTGAAGGTTTTGCTGGTGTAAGCAGGACCATTATCTGTTTTTATGGTATGGGGAATACCCATGACGGAGAAGCACTGGAGTAAAAATGAACAAACAGATTTAGCTCTTTCAGACGTCATAGGAACAGCCCATATGAACCGGGAATATGTATCGATGACCACATGAAGGAAAGGTTTGTTGGGAAATAAGTTAGTATGAGTTATATCCATCTGCCACAATTGGTTTGTCTGTAAACCTCAAGGATTTGCTCCTGCTACATGAGATGTACAATGTAAAGGAGCACAGACAGGACAGTTCTGGACAATTTGTCTAGCTTGTCTCCATGGGATGCCATGGTGTACATGAAGGCGGCGGGCATTTGTATGTAGAGTCTGGTGCTCTTCCTCAGCGGATTTAAATACTGGTGCTGCCAAGAGATCTGCTGCTTCGTTTCCTCGAACCATTGGCCCAGGGAATCGGCTGTGAGAACGGATGTGGGATATATATATATTAGGGAATGTTCTATTTCAGAGGAGATCTTGTAGTTTATGGAATAGCTCCTGAATTATAGGATTATGGGCATTTAAAGAAGCAGTGACAATTTCAGGAAATAAACCAACTACATATGCAGAAGCACTCACCACATTACATGGGCCAGATACATGGGATAGTAAATGTATCAGGGTGGCGAGTTCCACTTGTTGGGCAGATTTATAATTTGTATGCACAGTAGTGGTCAACGAAGGACCTGTAATTCCACCCCTTCCTGATGAGGAGCCATCAATATAATACACTGGAGCATCAGGAATGGGAGAGGAGCGGACAATGGTGGAAATTACAAAAGGTGTCCTTTTCAGAAATTTCCAGGTTTTTTCCAGCTGGGTAATGATAAGATATTTCTCCTGAAAAATCTGCTAAAAGCTCTCTGAAGGATTTTACTGAGTGGTAAAACAGCTTCAATTTCTTTTTTAGGGTCAGGTAGTACAATTACATGGGGATCATGTCCAAGTAATACTTGGGTTCTTGATCTTCCCTTAATTATAAGGTTAGCTATCATCTCAAGGTAAGGTGTAGCAGTACGATTCTGCTTGTTATGTAAGTAAACCCATTCTAACGGTCCAGATAATTGGGCTATAGCAGCAGTTGGAGACTCGGAAGTGTTGAAGACCAAGAACCATACCTTTTCTCCGGGATTAAATCTGGAGAGGTAAGATTTTTGAAGCCGATCCATGAAAAAATCTAATTCCTTCTGAGCTTTAGGAGTTAGCTGCCTTGGGCTATTTAAAGCAGGATCACCTTCAAGGGTGTGGAACAGGTTACTGAGCTCACAGTTAGGAATACCAAGGGAGGGGCGCACCCAGTTGATATCCCCCAGCAGTTTTTGAAAATCATTCAAGGTTTTGAGCCCTTTCTGACTAATGGAAATTTTTTGAGGGCGCACTGTAGTGCGGTCAAGAGCATAGCCCAAATATTCATATGGAGGCTGCATCTGAATTTTTCCGGAGCTACTTGTAAGCCAGCCTATGGTAAAACTGTCATTACATCATTATACAAATTCTGGAGATCTCTGGAATTCTCACAAGCTAGCAGGATATCATCCATGTAGTGGATGATGTATGCACCAGGAAATTTAGCACGAATGGGTCGCAAAACCTCATCAACAAAGTGTTGACACATCGTAGGTGAATTAGTCATCCCCTTGGGGCAATACTGTCCACTGAAACCTACGTAAAGGACCTTTATGATTAATGGAAGGGACTGAAAATGCAAACCTTTTCCGATCATCTGGGTGGATAGGTATGCTGTAAAAGCAGTCTTTTAAATCTATGATAATTAGCGGCCAATCCTTAGGAGTAGCTGCTGGAGAGGGGAGCCCAGGTTGTAGGGCTCCCATGGGGACCATAGTAGAATTTACATTCCTTAAGTCAATCAGCAAACGCCATTTGCCTGATTTTTTCTGTATTACAAAAACAGGAGAATTCCATTCTGAAAACGTTTCCTCAATATGTCCTAATTTCAGCTGTTCTTCCACTAGATTTGTTAGCGCCTCTAACTTTTTGGTATTGAGGGGCCACTGTGGTGTCCATATAGGTTTGTCAGACTTCCACTGAATATGGATAGGTGGTGGGCGCTTAACCACAGCGGCCCCAATTAAAAAGGGTTACTCCTGGTGTTAGGCTTATTATGGAGAGCTGGAATTGGTGCTCGACGGGGATTGGACGAGGTATGTGGATTACTGCCCCCCCCCACTGCTCCAGCATGTCTCGACCCCCATAAAGTTAAAGGCATAGGGGCTATATAAGGCTGGACCATGGCCACATTCCCTTCTGGGCCAATACACGGCAGCCACCTCGCACTCTGTCAGAGAAGAGAGGAGGAGATATTGCCTACCCCGCTCAGGCTATGGGACACTTTCTTTAGGGCCCAGTTAGAGGGCCAATACTTGGTGGAGATTATGGATATGTCTGCCCCTGTATCCAACATGCCTTTGAATTTCCTTTTATAAATTTCGATGGGTATAACCGGCCGCTTGGCCTAAGAAATTCTGGCAGTGTACCCAACTAGATAGTTAGCAGGTGGCTGGTGGGCTTGGTTCTGTGTGGCTGCATAACCAACAATGAAGTTGGCGGAATGGTTGGTACTGTTTAAGCCACCAGCTGTAGGGTGTTCGGACTGACTACACGGATCCTCAAAAAATAATAATAGTTTAGCAAGTGGTTCCCCTTTTTTAAAAGTCCATTTAGTTGGCACAGATATTGACAGTATTATCTCTCCATGAGATTCAGGATCCAGAAGTCCGAAATGCACCATAATTCCCTTAAATTTCAGCCAATCGCTCCCCTGAATTAAACCCATACTACCTGGGGGAGCAGGTCCTTTTATCCCTGTTTTTAGCATGTAGGGGTCTTGACTTGGGTATATTGTGACAGTCTTAGGGCAGAGAATGTCGAGACTGCCACTGCCTGATGGGGTAGGCCAGAGAGCATTTATTGACTGTAATTCTGTGGATTCTGATTCGGAGGATACTGGGCAGGTGGAATGAAGGAGAGTGCCCCTGGATTTAGCTGGGCCTGGGGCTGGCCCCCACCCAGTTTCCCGCATTAGGGGGAGGCATAGATGTTATTTGAGCCTGCGGAGCTTGTGGAACCTGGGAGGGGTCCATGTAACATTTCCTATAAAGGGATTATTAGAATGTTGCCCTGTATTGATAGTTTTAGAAGATGGGCAATCTCTACGGGTGTGTCCCTTCTTTCCGCAGCTAAAGCAGGTTATCTGTCCAGATGAAGCCTGAGGCTGACTTCGCCTCCAAGACCGACAGTCTCTGGCCCAATGTTTTCCTTTTCTGCACCTTGGGCATGGTCCAGGTGGGGCCCTTCGAGGGGTGGAGCTGCGATTATTAGAATAGTTTCTCCGATTATTGTTTATCCTTTGAAGTTTATTGTTTCTCCCCCTAAAGCTGTTTGACATTTCATCCCTCTCCTGATCCTCCTGCTGTATGGGATAAGCCTCTATATCATCCTGTGTTTTATGGGAGATTAAACCGACATTTCTACAGGCCTTTAGATACCCCATGAGGTCATCCTTTTCCTTAATACTATATAGTAATGCTCGACATTTTTGATTAGCATTCTCATATGCTAAGTTTCGTTTTAGGACTTCTTGAGTGGTTGGGTCTTGAACCTGTCTTTGGATTGTTTCACATAATCTCCCAACAAAACTAAAGTATGGTTCATCACGACCCTGGTAAATTTTCGTATAGCTACCTAGAAATTCTGGGTCGGAACCTACTCTTTCCAACGCTTTTAATGCTGTCTCCCGAACAAATTTTAAAATAGGTTCAGGTAATGTCGCTTGTTTTGCTTTATTTTTCCATTCACCTTCACCTTTTAGCATGGCAACAGTTATAGTATGGCCTGATTCCTTTTCTCTTAAAGTGTCAATATTCCGGTTAACCCCATCTGCATACCACATTTGCCATTGCATGTACCGTGATTTGTTTAGAAAAGTATGGGCTACCATTTCAAAGTCTCCCAATACCCACTGACTATTTTCGCTCCAATCAGCTAAATATTTTAAAGTATAAGGACTTGATATTCCAAACCTGTTGCAAGCCTTCCTAAACGGGGTTATTGCCTCAATTTTTAAGTCTTCATGAATCGGTTTTACTTTATCTTTAGATTGGTCATGAGAAAGATTGCTGCGCTTTGCTCTTTGATTCGAGCTCATCTGTTCCTCCCGTTCTTCCTCATCAGAGCTTGTAGTATCTGGCAGAGGAACATCTACCCCATTGAGGGTATTAACTCTGGGGAGATTTTCAGCTAGGGAATTTGCCTCCCTCTGGGTTTTCCTGTTCCTCCTCTAAGTTATCAGGCACATTAGAATTCTTTTTAGATTTTTTTTGCTGGGAATGTATACACCTTTTTCAAGTCTACAACCTTGGGGGTGTTTGTGAATGGCTTTTTGGTTGGTTCACGCCTCAGTATTGGGTATGCGCTAGGTCCTGATTGATAAGTTATGAAATCAGAAATCTCCCTGCGTAACACATCCATTTCTTGGTTTTAAGTTTTCAAGTTTCCTATATGTTTCTTCCTTTTGTTCTTTCAATCTTATGTGTAACTTCCAAACCTCCTCTTTCTGTCCATCTATTCTATCTCTCTGTTTGTCAATTTCTTCCTCTAAGATAGTGCTGATTTTATCGATATCCTTCTTCTGCTCTTCAAACTTTACTTCAAATTTTAAATCCTGTTTAATAATTTTACTTTCCTGTTCTTCTAATTTTTCTTTGAATTTTAAATCCTGTTCTTCTAATTTTTTCCTCAAATTTTTAAATCCTGTTCTTCTAATTTTTTTTTGAATTTTAAATCCTGTTCTTCTAATTTTTCTTTGAATTTTAAATCCTGTTCTTCTAATTTTTTCCTCAAATTTTAAATCCTGTTTAATAATTTTACTTTCTGTTCTTCTAATTTCTTTTTAAATTTTAAACTCTGTTTAATAATTCTGTCCTCAAGCCTTAAGACCAGTCTACCTGTAGTTTTATGATCCTCACTTATTTCTTTAATCGCTGAGTAAACCTCGTCCCTTAAGATTGCATTCAATTTATTACTTTCTTCCCTCTCTCTATTAAACATTGTCCTTACACAAAGGTACAGTTTAAAAATAGCAAGGACCCAGATGACTTGTGAAAAGATAGAGTAGTTCTCAGAAAGGAACTTTATAGACTGGGCTATGTATGGTTCTGAGCCAATAAAAGATACAATGTATCTATACCATGAGATATCCATCATTTTACTCACGGTTCGGAGGCAGATGATCTCTGTCCAATGATAATTAGGCCAGAGGATGTTCGTGGTGCCCACGCCAGGGACGCCAAATGTCGGGGCGCTCCGCCGGGGTCCCCAACAGTGCCGGGAAGCGAGTTCCCTTCTACCTCCGAAGCCGGCGGAATGGATGAAAACTCAGGAATCCGATGCAGTTTTAAAAGGCTTTACTTATCACAGGTTCAGGCATACAAATCAGCAAAAGGAAAAACCCGATGCTTAGGATTCCAGGCTAGAACCCCAGCCACGTGTAGGTCAAGATGGCGACCACCACGTGTAAAAGCTTTGTGAAAGGAGAAGAAAACTTCCAAGCAGGGCGACCGCTCACAGCGAGTAACAGCCCCCAAAGAAGCGCTCAAGAGTGAAAACCGGCTAGTTTATACCCCTGCAACTCAGACCTTCCCTCCCATTGTTATGGAAAGCAGGGAGGGTCCAATGCCCTTAGGTAATCCCTCCCTGCATCCCACCTAGGCCCTTTAATGTGCTAATGTTTTGAGCCAAATGCAGCGGCCCTTAAAGGAGTCCTGCAACAGAATGGTGAGATCCTGGTGGTGAATCCATGATACAGCTCACGAAGGATCTTGATGTACTGGGTTTGAACACCCTGTTTGGCTAGGGCTTTGATGACCACTTCGGTCTGAACAGAATCAAAAGCTTTCTTTAAACCAATGAACATGAGACAGAGTGGGACCTAGATCTTCCTACAAACATCAGTGAGCTTGGTTACAATGTGAATATGGTCGATTGTGCTGAATCCTTTTCGGAAGCCAGCTTTCTTGCATGATTGTCCTTCATCTAATGTTCTGTCAATCCTGTTCAGGATGACTCGAGTGAACAGCTTGTAGATGTTGGACAACAGGCAGATGGGGCGATATATGCCAATGTCGTGAATGTCTCCCTTCTTGAACAGTAGAACTGTCTTGCTGGTTTTCCTTTGGGAGGGTACCTTGAATTCAGACAGGTAGTGTTGAAGAGCCGAGCCAGTGTGTTGATGAGTACTGATGGCAGATTCTTCTGGTGTTCGGGTCTGACTTTGTCTGGGCCTGGTGCTGTTCCCTCTTTACCGACGAGATGGCATGTCGGATTTCAGAAGGGAGAACATTGGGAATGACATATCCATTCTGTGGAATTTGGTATGGGAACAGGTGGACGTGGTTATCAAAGAGATCTGAGTAGAGGTCATGGATAATTTTCTCCATTGCCTTTCTGGAAGATGTGATAGATCCATTTTTTATAAAGACAAGAATCTTGTGAAGGCTTGGAGAAATATATACCTGGCTGTAGAATATTCATTGGTACAGATGCATGCCTTTGTATTCTGAGATACAGTTTATCTCAGATGCTCTTCCCCCATCTGCATAGGGCCTGCTGGAAAACCAAATGTTGAGCAATATTAACATTTCAATGGGACTTGGTGAGGTCCTAGGAGAAGTTACCTGAGGGGGATTAACCCTACCTGCTTTCCATTGATGTGAGCAGGTCAGGGCTGAAAAGTTATAGAAACTGTATCCTGCTCTCTTCTGTGCCTTTTTTCTTCTTCATCTTCACCCTCTGCCTCCCTCTCTCATGCTTTACGTTCTCTTCCCTGTTGGGCCTTAGCACGTGGTAGTGGCCATTTTGGCCTAGGATTCTAAACCTACACGTGGCCAGGGCCCAGCTAAGAAACTAAAGTCTGGGGTTTTCTATTGTTGGATTGTGTATAAGAGCAAGTGTAAGTAAAGCCTTTAAAACTTTGCTGTATTCTTACTGCCAGGAGTAATTCCTGAGTGCAGAGCCAGGAGAAACCCCTGAGCATTGCTAGGTGTGTGACCCAAAAAAGCAAAAAAAAAAAAACAAAACAAAACCTTATGAGTGATTTTTGGGGCCAGAGCGATAGCCCAGCAGGTAGGGCCTTTGCCTTTTACGCGGCCGTCCTGTGCCTGCCCGGGTTCGATCCCGGCATCCCATATGGTCCCCCAAGCACCGCCAGGAGTAATTCCTGAGTTCAGAGCCAGGAGTAACCCCTGAGCATCGCCGGGTGTGACCCAAAAAGCAAAAAAAAAAAAAAAAACTTTGCTGTATTCTTGCACCTTTCTCAGAATGCTGGCCCCCCATCTCCTGGGGCAGAAGCAGAGAAAGGGATCCCTGTTTCTGCTCCGATTTTGTTGGGTAGCCCAGCATTCTCTGGTAAGTGGAGGTTCTACCGAGATTCCTGTCTCTGCTCTCGGATTTTTGTCAGAGAACCACGCATTCTCCAACAGGGGTGAGATGAGGGGGTGTAGAACAAGGATCTGATTCAGGTTCTCATAGGTCCAAAAAATTCAATTTTTGACCCCAACCTCTAGTAATAGAAATTTGACAATTGACAGCAGGTGGCGCTAAAATCCATGAAATCAGAAGGATGACCAAGACAGAAGGAGGCTAGGACAAAATTAAGCCCTGGAGCGATTACAGTAAAAGTCAGGGAAGCCAAGAGGGAAATAATGGAGGAACAGTGGTTAGGGCTTTGGTTGTAACTGTGAGGTAGGAGGGTGGTATCGCTATATATTCAAAGCACAAACTCAACAAAATTGAAAACATGAGGTCTAAGCTGCAACCAGAGAAATCTGTAATGTGTCTGTAAAGTTGGCAGGCAAGGAAGTGGGGTCAGGGGGGATGAAGTATGGAAACACTGGTGAAGGGAAGTTAACGTTGGTGGTGGAATTGCTGTTGAAATATTATATTCTTAAAACTCAACTGTAAATGACTTTGTAAACCATGGTTATTTAATTAAATTAATTACAAAAATAATAATCATAAAATCCAACTCAGTGAGTGGTCTATGGAGAAAAAGGTGAAGAAAAAATCATGAAGCCAAGAAAAATAAAGAAAAAATAAGAAGTACACATGTTTACCACTAAGGAACCATGAATACAATGAAGAGAGGGAAGTCTCTTCAACAACCAGTGTTAGCAAAACTGGATAGACACATGCAAAAGAATGACACTGGACTATATCTCACACTATATACAGGAACTAACTCACAAAGGCTCAAAAACTTAAATGTTAGGCCTGACACCACAAACTACATAGAGAAGAAAACACAGACCAAACACTCCATGATGTTGGCTATGATGGTGTCTTTGTTGAGTTGTCTCCATTGGCAAGAAAAACAAAAGCAAATATAAACTGGATTTATAGCAAAATAGTAAAGCTTCTTCCACAGTAAAAGAAACTATGAGTAATAGGTTGAGAGCACAAGGACCTGGGGCATGTGTGGGACCCTGATTTGAGTCCTAGCATCACATGGCTCCATGAACACTACCAGGTATAGCCCATGGACTCCTGGAGTTCCCCCGGCATTGTTAAAGTGGTCCTGGTGGTCCTCGGCACTTCAGAGCCTGAGCAGCAATTGCTTCCTTGAGCCCTTGAACTGAACAACCAGCCACGTTAGTCAATGATCCCTAGAAGTGACCCTTAGAACCTTTGAGTACTGCTTAGGAATACCTTTCCCCTAAAAAGAAACTATCATTAAAATACATACTGATAGGCCCCCTGCTTAAGACCAGGCTCCCTGGCAGACACCAGGGAGAAAAGGAGACAACTACATTTAAAACTGGCTGAGACTAAAACTCAGATCTGAGAGCCTATGCCACTGCGTACCCCCCCCTAGTAAGCTCAAGAATAACAACATATTCTCTGAATCAGCGCTGGAGAGCCCACAAAAGTCACAAAGAAACACCAAAGAGGAAGGTAATGCCCTTAAAGAGGAAAGGTGGGGAAATCACCATCTACTAAACCCCCCCAGAGTCCTACCTGGCAGTGAGAGGAGGACAGTGCTCCAGAAGGATCCACCTCCAGACTACCATGGCTTCATAGGGAAACAATGCAAATCCACACCACAAGAAGTAGATGAAGAAAAGAGTCCCGAAACCTCAACAAGAAATGCCTACATACATAATCTCTCCGATAAACAATTCAAAGATGAAATGGTGAGGATGTTTAATGAGTTCAAATAAACAGTGGAACAGACATCCAATAAAATACAAGAGGATAGGAAGGAAACAGAGGAATGGACAGCCAATAAAATATAGGAGGTAAAGAAAGCAGAAATAAGAAAACTACAAACAGAAGTATCATCAATTAAAAACTTAGTAGATTTTTTAGTAGTTTGAAAAATGAAATGAAATGAAAAATGAAATGGGTGCCCTCAAAGCAGAATGACAATAGCATAAGTCAGACTCAGTGAGCCTAAGGATGAAATAAAGCAAGCACTCAGTCAAATACAGAAGATGGAGAAAGACCTCCAAATAGCTCAGCAGCGGGCTAGAGAACATTGGAATGAATTCAAGAAGAATAGCATAAGAATCATCGGAGTACCAGAGGGACAGGAAGGTAACCCCAATGATGTAGGAACAGTTAAAGATATCATTGCTGAAAAGTTTCCAGAGCTGAATGATGCAGGCACTCATATGAAAGAAGCCCAAAGGGTACCAGCTAAAATAGGCACTAATAAAAAAGACTCCAAAACATACCCTAACCATAACGACAAATGTCTACATAGAGACACAATACTGCAAACAGTAAGATAAAAGAAAGAAATTTTGCACCAAGGAGCATCACTTAGATTTACAGTAGATTTATCAGACAAAACCCTCCAAACCCAAAGACAGTGCTGGAATGTAGTGAAAAAATCTCAATGAAATGAACGCCTCACGAAGAGTTCTTTACCTTGCTAGACTCTTATTCAGATTTGAAGGAAAGATACACGGATAAACAACAGCTCAGGAACTTGATTAACTCAAAACCAACTTTAAAAGTACTAAAGGAGC
>JAJIBD010019049.1:0-11241 GCA_021461705.1 Cryptotis parvus | reverse complement strand
CATGGTTGTCATACTTGGCCAACCTGTGGATCAGAAGTAGAGCAGCCTGGCACTGATAGCAAGAAAGTACAGGATGCTCATGGGTGAATGGTGTCTCCTCCTAACACGAGGTGTTCCTAAGAGTTCACTGTATGAATAAAGAATTGTGGCCTATGTGTGGAGAGGAAGGTCATTGTCAGATTTTATTGGGTCTTTTGGAATGGAAAGATTGTTTTTGAAATACATAGTTTTAACTGTAACTTGTTCTCACTCTTCTTGGGACCCAGAGAGGTGCTAGAAAGAAATATGGGTGTGTAGGAGGGTAGGACATTAGCAGATGAAATGCAAATTTTGCTGGGAAAATAGAGAGGCATTTGGAGAAACAGGTTGATGAGCCTTAGAACTATTTGCAAAACTGTTAGAAAATCCCATATAGAGTGTGCTGTGATTGGCTATTAAGTTGCAGCTGCAACTGTGGGGCAAGCTGCTACCCAAGTTTTAAATAATCATCTAAAATGTGCAATTATCCATGGGTTGGAAGATTAAAATTCATGCTCTCTATTTTATGTCCCTTTGGGATATTTTACTTTTAAAATTCACTTCCATTTGTATTAGTAAAATACATGGAAGAGCTTGTTAGATGACTGAGGCAGCAGATGTGTGGAAGTAGCTGTAGACTGGCAGAGGAAAGAATACCATAGAGTCAGGAATTAATGATGTCACTTTGTTAAGACCCTAAGTGCTGTGAAACATCTTAAACTGCAAGATTAAATTTATGTTGGAAATTCAATAGGACAGCAACATTCTGAGTCCAACCCACTTTGGAGCTTCTTTGCCTCTGCTCTAACCTAGACCTGAGACATCTGCTGCCCCTCAGAGGTTGTATCTCCTTGAACTTTTTGGGACTACACCAGCAGAAACTTGGGGACTCATTTGTGATCTGAACCTAAGGAAACTCCACAATGCTGCTTGTTGGCCTATGTGGTACTAGGGATATAATCTGTACCTCCTGCATGCTAAAGCTTGTGCTTGCCCTCTTGAACCATCTCTTTGGCTCTCAAGTCCATATTATTCATATCGGCAAAAAATACAGGATCATTCTCAAATGATCATGTACCAGTGTTTCCTAGAGAGTTAAAAAATAGATGCTTGCTTTCTCTCACTCTCTACTCCGTGTAGTTCCTGGGGGGTGAGAGGGTGGGGGATGATGTTGGGGTGCTGGTGGTTGTACTTTTCTAACAAGTTCCCAGGTGATAATGCTGATTCTGTTCTTAGTACACTACTTTAAGAACTTTCTTCAAACTATGCACTTTGTATTTTGTACTTGATGGTCAGTAATTTGGGACAGGAGCCCTCTCTTCCTGTTCTGTATCAAGAATTTCATATGCATATCTCTTGCGTAGAACATAAATGTTCAATAAATGTTAGTTCTATCTGTCATACTTCTTTATTTGAATAGCAAGTTCTTTGAAGAAAGGAGGCTTTAATTTTATAGGGGCCAATTTCTGCAATGCTAGGGAACTCTGGGGTATAGGGGAATTCATGCAGTGCTGGGGACTGAGTCCAGCCACCGAACATGCTAGAATGTGTTCTATCACTTGAGCTATATCCCAAGACAAGAAAGGAGTCCTTAATGAATGCAGCTGTGTTCTTAAGAAGCACTCTCTAGCAGACAGAGATGGCTCAGTGGTAGAGCACATGCCTTACATATGTAAAGCTCTGGGTTTAATTCCAGGAATTGCCTAGAATTAAAAATAAAGAATAAAATAACAGAAAGCTCTTTATTTTTTTCTTTTAGTATTTATGAAGACACCATGGTTTTACAAAGTTGTTCATAATAGAGTTGTTTCAGGCGTAAGACCTGAGGAAGCAGTGCTTATCAAGCCCTCTGGTTGCACCCATGGGGATTGCGGTTCTGGGATTGAACTGAGATCAGCCCCCTTAACCCCTGAATGATATCTCTGGCCCTTTACTGCATTTTATTGCAGACATTAAAATCATGCTGGTATTGGGGGCCGGAGTGATAGTCCAGCGGGTAGGGCATTTGCCTTGCATGCGGCCGGCCCGTGCCGTCCTGGGTTCGATCTCCGGCATCCCATGTGGTCCACTGAGCACTGCCAGGAATAATTCCTGAGTGCAGAGCCAGGAGAAACCCCTAAGCATTGCCAGGTGTGACTCAAAAAAGTAAAAAAAAAAATCATGCTGGTATTGAGGTCCAAGCCTGCTTGGGGATGGGAAAGACTTCCATGGGGGTGAGAAGAGGACTTCATTGCCCATCTTTCCAAGGTTCTGGCAACTGGGGCTTTCCTGTGAGACTCAAGCCAGCAGGAAATGTTCACAAGGAAGTGGTTTATGAAGCAGTATTAATGCGCATTAATTATTAATCATATTTATTTTAAGATTCTAAATTAACACAATTATCCATGTCTTATATTCATCTACATCTTGCAATTACAGAAACAAAATATTAGCTTTTCACATTTAAAAGTGTAAATACTAATTTTAGCTTTTAATGAGTTGAAAGACAAATTAACCCAGCATCACTGATTGGAGAGGCTGAGGAGAAATGAGACCTTCCTTTTTAGCCCTCTGATGTAATTTGGAAGCTTTTAATGTATGAAAGCCTGAAGTTCACTGTTACTTTGAGTTTTGGGTCACAGTCACACTTGACTGTGCTCAGGGCTTATTCCTGGCTCTGAGCCCAAGGACACTCCTGGCAGGCTTGGGGGGACCATATGGGATGCTAGGGATTGAATTTGGGTCAGCTGCATGCAAGGCAACCATCTTACTTGCTGTACTGCCTCTCTGGCTCTAGTTTACTGTCATTTTAAAATTTGTTTGCCTTCAGGAAGGTTGCCCATCTTGATTGACTTCCAGCTCCCACCCCCTTCAAGGAGACAAACGCATTTTTACTGTGTCGGCTGGAGAGATGGTACATGGTTTAGGGCACTTGTCTTGTATCCCAGTGACCCTAGTTCAAATCCCTGGCTTCACAGATGGTCTATCTAAGAACCACTCTTAGATAAGCTCAGAGCCAGGAATAGCCCACAAGCACTGGTGTCGCCACAAAACCAAACAAAGCAGAATCAAACTTTTATTATCATAGGTCATTCAAACAACAGCTCTCCCTTGGGTTGTCCACTTCCCCCTGTTAGATAAGACCTAGTTGCGTGGCAACTTCTGTGAAGCATCTTGACCCTTCAGCAGCATTTGTTAGCTCTGACTAGTACCTCCAGCACCTATAATGTTACAGAAAGTAAACTATTAGGTTGCCAAGTTCCAAAGACCATGAATGAATTTCATTGTCTTCTTTCAACAAAGGGTGGCCAAGGAATGACTAGCTTCTCTGACATTCTTAGGGCTTATACTAAGAATCATTTAGTACGCATCACATCCTTTCATTTAGAAGAATGAACATTCTAATGGTCTGTGTCTCCTTTCTGATGCCCTTTGGTTATTTTTCCATTGGATGATTTTGATGTTTCAGTCTTATTGAAAGCTTTCAAATTGCAAATGGTTATGGTGGCTTGAGGGGATAATTCCATTTATTCCTATTGAAAAGTAGAAACCTAGAGGGGTCTACCAATTCATCTTGTCACTTCTTCACTTTGATTGATTTTGTTTTTCTTGCTCTGTAAACTTCAGGAGATAGCAATTTTGAATGGCCCTAGTTAGAAATCTTTATAGTGTGCAGAGATAAGTGCACATCTCTTCTATATAGTGCACATCTCTTTAACTCCACCATTCTCCCTGCATTAACATATGCCTCAGAGACCTGGGCCCTAAGAAAGCAGGATGAGAATGCTATTCGGGTCTCCCAAAGAGGAATCGAAAGAGCTATGCTTGGAATATCACGCCTCACTCAAGTGAAAGAAGGAATCGGAGCTCCTACCTCCATCGCTGTTCCAGAGTCAGGGACGCTGTCTCGTTTGCCAAGGCATCGAAAATCAGATGGCCCTGCCCAGGAGCTGCCCTGGGGCCATCAGCCATAGCATGAAGAGCCTCACAAGCGGCTGGGGAGGCTGGAACTTCGGCTCGCCCGGGCCCAGCTGACTCTGGGGTCCCCAGGAAGGCAGATGGGTTTTGGGAGTGGGCCCATCACCTCTGGGGGGTCCCGGAAGCAGCCGGATGAGACTTGCCCATCACACTAGCCACCATTTTCGCTGTCCGAAGCTGGGAAACTGCCTCATGACTAGATTAACAGAGCAAAACCAGTTTGAGCCCAGGTCGCACGGCCGCAAGTGGCAGCCGCGGTCCATTAAAATAGTGGAAACAATAATGTCTTTTAATGCACTGCATTTCACTAAGAGCAGGAAAGTTTGGTGGGAGGGAGAGATAAAGAGGAGAGAAATGACATACAGAACCCACCAAGTAGTTGAGGTTTGGGAGGGGGAGGGAGGTGGGGACATTGGTGATGGGAGATGGGTTTGGGTGGAGGGATGGGTGTTGGAACACTGTAGAGCCAAAACTCTACATGAGCATCTTTCAATTGTATGTCTAAAATGGTGTAATAATACTTTGGGGGGGGGAAATAATAAAATAAAATAAAATTAATAAAAAAAATTAAAAAAAAAGAAAATCAGATGGGCTGGACATGTAATGCCATTTGTAGACAACCACTGGACTAGAGCCTTTACTGACTGGATCCCAAGGGATGTCAAAAGATCACCTTTGGGCGTGGCCACCCACCTACAAGATGGTCAGACTTCTTTGTCAAGACCCTGAGCAAACGGTTTGAGGCTCTTCATATTCCTGAAACAACCAGATACCATTGGGCTACACTGGCACGTGATAGGGTCAAATGGAAATGCTACTGGCGCCCGCTTGAGCAAATCAATGAATAACGGGATGTCAAGTGATCAAGTGATAGTGTGCAGAGTAATGAAGCATGTGTGACAACTTAAAAACTCAATTTATAAAAAAGGGTTATTTTTAGATTTTCCAGAAAATAATACTGCTTCTTTAGGTCTGCCAGGGTGGTATTGAAAAGAAGTCTAGACAGTAGAGTGATACTGGTACAAGTTTATTTGCACACACAGAAACACGCCATAATCCCAAAGTCCTTCTACTATGCCAATCGTTTGGTCTGGCTTGACCTAAACCATTACCTTTCTCATATTTCTCAAGTTTGGGAAAATTTGCTATTAAAAAAGTGACCATCTTATACCATCTTCTGCTTAATTTTTACTCTGTCTTCTAGCTCTTGGACTTGTGTATGTGTCTAATCTCAGCTTCTGGGTATGAGTACCTGATATTCTATTAGTGGTGAATGGCTAGTAAAGGAGGTGTGGTTTAAGAGTCAGAATTACCCAATTTTACATAAAGTTTTCACATCTTATATAATGATTATTACAAGTGAACTCAGTAATATGTCACCTACCCATTTTCAATGCTAATAAAAGATACAAGTGCATCTCTTATAACTATCACAGTTGTGGGAGTTGTAAGAAAAAAGTCCAGATGCATTTTGCTTTGTTTCTTAGTAACCACTAACATCTTTGCTTTCTATTTATGTCTCAGTGATGTTCCCTAGGCCAGGTCTATAATTAGCACAGCACATGTGGGCCACACCGGTAATTTGTGTCCTAGGAGGTTTCAGTTTACAAAAATAGGCAAAACTTGACTTTTCACAGTCTCTTTCTATGTAATTAAAATGGCATATTTCTTATGTTAGAAAAAGATGAGCTCATGGTGAAGAAGAACAAGAATCTCTTCAAAAAAGGCTGAATTTATATTCTTGAACCATTGCCACATATAATAAAAGGCTTACTATTACTTGAGAGTCAGTTTGAACGTCAGCTATAACGAGATAGTGCAAATTGGATAACTTATGTTTCAGGTTTTTTCTTTTAGAGAATATTGACTTTTTTGGGGTTGATCCTCAGAAAGATGAGTTGAATGTAAGCATTTTGGCAGACGCTTCTTTCTTATTTCAAAGAAACATTAGTTAGGAATATGCATGTCCTCTGTGGGAGGGTAAGGGAGATTTCTTTTTCAACTTTGGTTTTGAAAGTCTACACTTTTGGAATATTAGGAAATAGTGATGCTTCTTTCTTTTTTTGTTAGATTTTAAATGTGTTTCTGATCCTGCTGTTGAGACAATGCAGTTCTCACCCCCATGGGAGTCACAGGACTCACACCTTTATGAAGTTAATGAAGGTGTTAGTGTTTGCTAACTTACATTCATCTGAGACTCATTTGTATTGGAGCTTTGTTCCATCACCTTCAATGAAGGGATTGGTGACACATTGCTTCTGTGAGTTGCTCAGAGTCATCTGGGAGAAAATTTTAATTGACAGAGGGAGGACAATTCTTTAGGAGAATTCTCTTGTCTCTCCTGGGAGGGAATCTCATTACAACAGATCCTCAAGTAATGTTTATTCAGTTTTCTTTCCTTAAAATGCAGATGAGAAGAACATTTGATTCCTAAGAGAGGCCATTTTTAGTGAGGACTTTTCATCTCTGTGTATTTCTAAGTATCCAGCTTCCCCATACCAGGAAAGAGGCATGCAAATCAGGTGTATTGGTATGTCCTGAGCTTGGTTTAAGGACTTGGGCTGTGTGAGTGCCTAGAGATGGAAAGATATCCTGTCCAGGATTGAGGTCCACCTTGTGTCCTGAGATGCCAGGCTAGACTCCTAGCTACCTGTGGTGCTCACCTGGAATGAGATGTTTGGTAAAAGAATCAATAAATACACAATTATTGTTTAATACGTGAAGTGTTTTGGGTCATTAGAAGTTTGGGGGTGTCTTCTGAGACCAGAAATGATGCCATAGGATCTTAAGTATTGGTTATATCAATTAGTCTATGGTAAAAGTGGTTTCTTTATATGTCATTTCACCTAAAGACACATGTTCTAAGGATCTATGAAATGAAGACTTACTATAGAGGCAAAATTCACATTTTAATTTTAAAGTAATAGAACTGAAAAGTTTTTTGCTTGAGTTACTTAGCTAATTGCTTCAATTTCCCCAAACCACATTTAAGCCTGGGATTCTGCAAGACTGTGAGAACATTAATGATAAAATGTGACAAATGCTTATGGTGTATATCAACATTGTAAGGAGCAAATTTCAGAGGAATTAAGGAGTTGGACCCAGGAGGCACAGCTAAATTCAACAAGAAAATTACAGCTCTGCACTTCCCTGCATAGTTACCACTGGTCCCAGAAAAGCGCATCACAAGCCCTGCTCATCAGAGTCCCACTCTACAGCAAGGTCTATTTCAAGCCCAGGTATGCCTGATCCAGACTCAAATACATGAGGCAGAGCTGCTACTGGCTCTCCTATGCTCAGCTGATCATGAGACGCCTGGGAGGGAAGGCGGGTTCTAGCCCTGGCCCACCATCCCAATAGAGCTTCGCAAGAAGCCAGAGGAATGCCCACACCATTCTCAACATCTGGACTCCACAGCTCGTCAAAGCTCCACCCAAGAGAAAAGCCAATCTCTCCTGGGTTCATCAATGCACGAGATGAGTGCCTACTAGTATCCCACCCACATGGCAGAGCCTGGCAAGCTACCTGTGTCATTTGATATGCCCAAAAACCAGTATCAATTATAGACCTCATTCCTATGACCTGAAGGATTGGTTTGAGGCTCTTCATGTTCCTAGAGCGAGCTGATGCCCTTGGGCTACACTAACATGTGACAGGATGTATGGAGATGTTACTGGTGCTCGCTTGAGCAAATCGATGAACAATGGGAAGACAATGACACAAGCGATACAAGTGATGCCAGCTGAGACCTTTAATATAAGTAAACACCTGGTTATAGTAATGATTAAAACAACTAAAGTGCAGGGAACCATGAATAGCATCCTTTTATAAAAAAGTTCATTTAGCAAATATCTGTGATCTATGTTACATCTAGAGTGGGACCAGGAAGTAATAGTCAAAATTCTGTCCTAAGATGTAGCAATATATATTTAATAGCAATATATATTTAATATATAATATATTATTTATATATAAATAATATATAGTAAAACACTTACTTTATTTAATATATAGTAAATACATATATGTATGTTTATAATTTATGTATAATAAAACATACCTTTTACATATTTATATTAAATAAATGTGCATTATATGTGTATTATACCCATATATTATATATAATAAAATACATATTTTTATATTTATCTGATAGCATAAAATTAGAAATGATAAATCAGTATTTTGGTACTATGAGGAATATTTAAGTCTACTGATGTTAAAAGTGAACAGTGCTTTTATTTATGCACTTCCACTTTTATTGATGCACTTCACTCTTGGATTTCTCAGGAGTGAAACATTTTGCTTTTTGTCTTTTATATTGAGACATATAATTGCTTTATTTAGAGGTGACTACAAGAGTATGCCACCCGCACGGCAAGCCTGGCAAGCTGCTCATGTCGTATTTGATACGCCAAATACCAGTAACATTTCTATTAGCTCATTCCCATGACCTAATATAATGGCTTGAGGCTCTTTATGTTCCTGGAGCAAGCGGATGCCTTTGGGTTCTACTAGCATGAGACAGGACATATGGAGACATTACTGATGCCCTCTCTAGCAAATAGAAGATCAACGGGAAGATAGTAATAGTGATAGTGAAGAAGTAGCAAATAAACTAGGAACTCTTGTGTGCAGACACAGTGGTTAATATTTCTAGAGTAAAACCTGGAGGCGTTTTACAATATGTCTATATATTCTTTGATATTCTTAGACACAAAAGTGAAGTCTTGTTTTCTTCCATGTGATGTGAGGTGACTAATTTATAATTAATAATGTGAGGAGGATGATGTCCTGGTGTAAGTCATAAAAAGGATTGAGCTAAAAATGGACATAAATTAAATTTTTAAAAATAAGTTTTTAATTTTATTAAAGAACAGTGATTTACAAACTTATGCATAATTGAGTTTTAGGCATATAATATTTCACTCTGATCCCACAACCTATGTCACCTTCTTTCCATCAGTGTTTCAGATTCCCTCCCACCCCACTCACCCCACCACAGGCACATTGCAAATTTCAGCTTAGATCTCATGTTTTCACTGTTGAGTGTGTCTTGGATATAATGACTATACAATTCTCTCACATCTCCAGTATAACTGAAGCGCCAACCCCTGTTTTCCCATTATTTTTCTTTATTTTTTTGCTTCCTCCCTTGAGTCTTTTTTTTTCTGTCCTTCTCTTTAAACTCTGGTATCAGGGATAATTTAGCTATCCCCCTTTACAATACATTTCCTGATCCAGTATTCTATAAACCACAGATAAATAAGATTATCCTGTGTTTGTCTTTCTTCTCCTGACTTACTTCACTCCTCAACATGATATCTTTCAATTCCAACCAGGTTGCAGCAAATTGCATGATTTCAATTTGGAACTAAATTTTGTTGGGATAAAAAATTCTTAAACTATAATCCAAATTATACATTAATTGAAAAGACAGAACTTTTAATCTGGTTGAATTTTGTGTTACCCAATCAAGTCAGGCTATAGTAATAAGATTTATCATTCAAAATATTGGAATTTGTGAGAATACCAGTTTAGAGTAAATGTGACTAAGGTTGTTTAGTTAGTAAGTAATGTAAAGGTGATATTTTCAAAAAAAGGGTACGTGTTGCAAAAAGTGCATGTGTTTTCTCAGTGCTTCTTTTTTTCCCTCCTGGAGATATTCTATCTAAAGTTCAGAGGTTTCTGCTCTAAGATCTAAGCTTTATTTTTTTAATGGGATTTCCAGCTACTACTGTGGATTCTGCAGCCGAAAACATGGTTAAGATTTACAATCTTTTCCTAAAATATGATGCAACCATGGTAGAAATAATGGTAGAGGATTTAGATGGAGCTGGTAAAGTATCTTTTCTTATCAAAAAATGATTATGTATTTGTGCATTGTATATTTGTACATTTTTTTCTTTTGAGTCACACCAGCAATGCTCAGTAGTTACTACTGACTCTGTACTCAGGAATTACTCCTGGGGATGCCGGGATCGAACCCAGGTTGGCAGCATGCAAGGCAATCGTCCTACCTGCTGTGCTATGGTTCCAGCCCTGTATCTTATCTACTATATAAGTAATTTTAAAAAGTAAAAATTTATAAGGTAGTGAATTCCTTGTGAAGCTCTACTTATTATTTAATGAATGTGGAAAAAATAAGAAACCCATTAGAAAGGAAACTTAAGTCTATCTATAAAGTATCCACACAGAGTAGTTAAGTTTAAAAAAGACTGGGCCCCTTGGGATGAACCCAGAGCCACGGCAGAGCCTGGCAAGCTACCTGTGGTGTATTTGCCAAAAACAGTAACAATAATGGACCTCATTGCCAATGAATGGAGACATTACTGGTGCCTGCTCAAGCAAATCGATGGATTAATTTTAAAAAGTTTTCAGGTCAAACCTGGCAATGCTCAGAGGTTACTCCCAGCTCTGCTACTCCTGATGGTGCTCAGGGAACCATATGGGATAATGGGGATTAATCTTTAGCCCCCTCCTCGAGATCTCAATTTCAAATGAGGTATGAGCATGTTTTCAGGGGATCTATATGTTGATAATTTTTATACTACAGTTGAATAAGTTTATAATGTATCTTAGTCTTGTTTTTTAAAAAAGGCAGAGTCAGAAGAAACAAGTGTGTTCTTATGTCAAAAAGAACAATAATACCATGGGTCACATGTGAGGGTCAGGGGAGCAAGGTAGAGAGCAAGAGAGAGATGCCTTTGTAGAATCAAGTGTGAGATTTGTTTATATCAATGGAATGAGTCAAAGTATTTATTTGCCATCTCCCATTTGCCTGGAGTCAAGGTTTTACTGCATTGGGTATTAATTCCCCCAGTACTATGGGCTACCAGTATATCCTAGAGTTTCATGAATCTACATCAGCACAACAGTAGAGAAAATTGTGAAATGGGAGACATGGAGGTGAGATGAAGTCCTGATAATTTATACTAGTACAGTTTTTGATTCAACAAATTAGAGCTGATGTCAAGTATTGTGGCTCCATGATTTAGGGGCTGGGGTCAGTAAGGAGGAGGTCTTCGGGGTCCCAGGCCCATAGCATGGTGCTCAGCCATGGGGGAAAGGGTGGAGGTGGGCAGAGCTCCCTTTCTGTTCATTCATAAAAATGAAAGTTAAAGTGTAGGAAGATTATTTAGGGAAATTGATAATTTTAGGTATCATTAAAGAACAAATTTACTATGGGTGAGGATTAGTGTTAGAGCTAGAGTTAGGGCTAGGAATTGTGTAGGTTTAAATGTTAAGTATTGCTGTATTCAAAGA
>JAJIBD010019046.1:0-10226 GCA_021461705.1 Cryptotis parvus | reverse complement strand
CCGCCCATGGGGAGCCGGGTCTCGCCTAGGTCTGGAAAACCCTGGGCCCAGGGGAGGTGGAGTCAGGCGTAAGAGCCCCCTCGGCCCGTATCTGCAGCCAGCACCAGCCTGTGCCTCACCTGCTCCTCCGCCACACTCAGTGGCCGCTGCTGCCCACCCCAGAAGTCTCCGGCTTCCTCAGGGGAGGGTGCGAGACAGGCGTGGGTGCCACACGCTGGGTGCGGATGCCGGGGGGCATCTCTGGGGGGCTGTGCTGTGGTCAGGGCGCCTGACCAGGACCGCTGCCCAGAGCGGGGCTTGCCCCCCAATTTCAGGTGCGAGTCCCTCTGCCTCTGTCACGGGGTCACCAGCTTCCTATTTACTGAGCGTCAGGTTTAGCGAGGATGTCCCCGTCCGTGTGAGGGCCCCATGCGTGTCCTCTGACGAACGCCCACTGTCTCGGCAGAGGCTTCTGGTGTGCCTGGAGGGAATCCATCTACATCCACAGCATCAAGGACATGAAGCTGCTGAAGACCATCCTGGAGGTCCCCGAACCCCCACGGGTGGAGCCCCCATCCGGGCTGTCTTCCCGCACGGCCCGGAGCTCGCTTGGCCTTGTAGGGCCCGGCAGCGTGGGGTCTGCACCCTCGACCACACTGCCCAGCCAGCGAGTGTCTGGACAGCTGTGCTGGGCCGGGACAGACCTGTGGGCCTTGCGCGCCTGCTCTCGGGAGGCTTTGACCATTTCCAGAGCTGGGAGGTGATCAGGGGGCAGATTTGGGCCTGGTGAGTCTCCATGGCCGGAAGAGAAATAGTCCTGAAGGTTATGTGGGAGGGGCCGGAGCCACAGCACAGCGGGGAGGGCGTTTGCCCACGCAGCACCAGACCTTGCCTGGGGTGCTCACCTTCCGCCCACGTGCACCCCCCCATCTGTGACCCGGGGTTGTAGACATCGACCCTAAGAGGCGCGAGGCCCCGCCCTTTCTTGCTCTTGGTGCCCCCGTCTGGTGGGTCATGCCGTTGCTGTGACCCTCAGTGCTTGCCTGTCTGGCTACGAAAAGACGACGGCAGTTGACTTCATTTGGGGGAAGCTGGATTTTATTTTTTATTTTATTTTATTTTATTATTTGATTTGATTTGATTTGATGGTGAGGATCCAGCCCAGGTTCTCACTACTGTGCGACAGGCCACTTGTCGTGGAGGGACTGGCCAGTGTGAAGGTCTGAGCTACACACACCTTACCGCAGATTTCGCTCACAGCTGAGGGAGCTGCGAGCCAGAGGGCCTTGGGGGGGTAAATTTTGAACATTCCAGGAGCCAGAGCAAGGACAAGCAGCTCTGGAGGATTTCTCAAGGGCAGGCGGCGTGCCAGGAAGCCTCACCTCCAGGCAGGCACGAACCAGCCCACCCCACCCGGCAGCCAGCCCCCTGTGCGGCTCCCTGGAAACAGGCCCTGGCGATTTCCGATGGGCGGGTTAGTGCTGGGAGAGGGCGGCACCCACAGAAGTGGGGTTCTGGGCTGGATCATGTGGATCCAGACTGGGGAGAGGAGAGGCCACAAAAGCAAGAGGTGAACTTTGCTCTCTCCGTTTCTTTGGAGGGGGAAAAAAAGAGCTGGTAGCCAGTTCCGTCCAGCAGAGGGCGCTGTGTCTGGGCCCCGCGGGGTCCATGCTCAGGAAAAGTAGAGATTCTCCCCTCTCCACTCTTAGGAAATACCGTGGGGTTTCCTCACCCAGGAAATGCTTCGTCTTCCTCCCCTTCAGCTTTAAATAGGGAGGAAGAGATGGCTGGAAAATTCGGGGCCCTTGGGTGCTTTACGTGGGCAGAATGTTTCTAAGGGGAATCTTTGCCATTCTTAGCGCCGGGGGCTACTCCCACTGAAACGTGTCCCGATGGTGCAGACCGGATGGTTGAATGCTCACACCATGTGTGGTTCAGAGAGGCCAGGGGTGCTGGCGATTGGACTCGGGGTCTTGAAGACTGAAGGCTTGTGCACCAGCCTTCCCCCCCACCCGACACACACACTTTAAACACTGGTTTGCAAAGTTGTTCATGGTAGTTGGTAACAGGCATTCGCTATTCCACCATCGTCTCTGTTTTCCCAACCACCCTCCACCCTCCACCCCCAAGCCTGCTACTGTGGCATGCCCATGATAATTTATTTTGGGGGCCAGAGTGATAGTCCAGCGGGGAGGGTGTTTGCCTTGCACATGGCAGACCCAGGTTCGATCTCGGCATCCCATATGGTCTCCCAAGCAATGCCAGGAGTAATTCCTGAGTGCAGGGCCAGGAGTAACCCCTGAGCATTGCAGGGTGTGATCTAAAAACAACAAAAAAATTATTTTATATTGCTTATTACCACTAAATGACTAATAGAAAGATTGGGGCTGGAGTGATAGCCCAGCAGGTAGGGCGTTTGCCTTGCACGCCGCCGGCCCATGCTGGCCCAGGTTCGATCCCCGGCATCCCATATGGTCCCCAAGCACCGCCAGGAGTAATTCCTGAGTGCAGAGCCAGGAGAAACCCCTGAGCATCACCAAGTGTGACCCAAAAAGAAAAAAAAAATGACTAATAGAAAGATTTAAAAAAAAAGCTGCGGTAAAAGAAAATGTGTGAAAGTTGTTATATCTCACGGGGGTCTTTAAGTCCTTGTCTGAGGTTTGCTAAGCTGGTGTCACTACTTAAGCCTTCCGTGTTCACGTTTTGTTAGTCGAGATTGGTTGGCATCTATGTTACAGTCCCATCCGATCTGGTCAGCTCCTACTGCGATGCTAGTATTCTGAAGTTGGTGATGTCCAGAAAATCCAGAATATTTCACTGGATGGTCCGGACAGAGGCATGGTGACGCTCTTGGGGGTGGCTGCTGCTGGGGCTTTGGTCGAGCTTGGCCAGCTCCCGCCGAGACCACCCCTCACATCTCAGCCCGGACTGGGTAGCCACACAATTTTTTGCAGCTAGTTGCTCTTTTTCCAGATTCATTTATGTGTAACAAGGCGGGCCATGGGAGTGACGGCCAGGAAGCAGGGAGGTCCCCTCTCCTGACATGGAGAAGGCCGGAAATTTCAGCCCCAAAATCCCCGAGTACCTGAGGTTTTCGGGTGCACCCACCTTCTGAGCCAGCTCTTCCTCCTTTGTTTTGGAGCCTCACCCAGCAGTGTTAAGGGTTGAACCCGGGGCTCCTTCATCCCTGTCCACAGAGCCTCTCCGAGAAGAATTTTTTTTCTTGAGAAAAATTGCCGCGGGAGTTTTCTGTGGCTCAAGCCAACCCCCTGATGGAGAGAAGAGTTTCTTCTGAAATTCCCGGGTGATGGGGAAGGTTTGCTTTATGTACTCTGACATCCTTTGAAAGGACAGGCCCAGACATGTTCCCTTCTGTCCTCCCTCCTCCTGGGTGAGGAAACTCCTCCCTCCCTCCTCCTCTTCCTTCTCCTCCTCCTCCTCCCCCTTCCCCCTCTCCTCTTCCTTATCTCCATCACTCACCACCCAGCCCCCTAGGGAGAAGATGGAGAGGATCTGTTTGCACAGGGAGCACTGCCGGGGCAAGAGCACAGTTGGTCAGCTGAGGCCCGGGGGCAGCTGACAGGGTCCAGGACATCTGCTCCTCGCAGCCAGGGGAGGGAAGGAAGCGCCTTTGCTGGCTCTTGCGCCTTGGTTTTTCTCCTGATAGAAGCTTTGCCCCACCAGACAGCAGCCCCCCCGTTGGCGTGTGCCACGTGCTGGCTGCAGACTGGCCCTAGGAAGAGTAGGTCCTCCCA
Organism: Cryptotis parvus; assembly: GCA_021461705.1. Classification (NCBI taxonomy): domain Eukaryota; kingdom Metazoa; phylum Chordata; class Mammalia; order Eulipotyphla; family Soricidae; genus Cryptotis; species Cryptotis parvus. Next base: position 6,492 of record JAJIBD010019046.1, on the reverse strand, counting down.
GTGCAGGGCGGGGTGGGAGGGTTCCGTGTGTGTGTGTGTGTGTGTGTGTGTGTGTGTGTGGCTGCGCTGCGCGTGTTTTCAACTTCATTTCCTGCCAGCACAGCGTCTCGCCCGCCAGGCAGTGCGGCTGCCGGTGGGAAATCCCCAGGACGCCGACAGCCCATGGTGTGCCCCACAGAGCCACGCACGCACAGCTCAGCTGAGCCGGGATTCCCTGGCTCGGGGCCTCTCAGAACCCTGCGCAGTGGGGCGCCCAGCATTTGTAATAGCTCCGAGCACTCTCGGCTCCATCCTTCCCTTCTCTCGACTCATTTTGACCCGCACCTGGCAGTGCTCAGGGACTGCTCCAGGCTCAGTGCTCAGGGAGGCACCCAGGGCAGTGTTCGACGGCTCATGGCGGCTGTGCTTTCACCGGGGGCTCCTTCCATGCAAAGCCCCCAGATGCTCCTGGCCTCTCTTTCCTCTTTGTTTGCTTTGCTTTTGCTTTTTTTTTCTCTTGGGTGGCGCTGCAATATCCAGGGGTTATTCCTGGCTCTGCACTCAGGAGTTCCTCTGAGGGACATATGGGATGCCGGGATCAAACCCGGGTCGGCTGCGCGTGCCGCAAGGCAGGTGCCACACCCACTGTGCTATCGCTCTCCCTGGAACTTGGAATGTGTCATCTGAGGCATTAGCCAACCTGGAGGGAACGACTGTGTATAAGGCCCTGGTAGCGTGCCTGGAGTTTGACACATCCTGCTATAAATACCCAGGTGAGAAAGATGTAGAGTTACAGGGCGTCTGAGCCTCGTGGACGATGCCCTTGTTCTGTGAACGGAGACTCGTTAGCCAGCTGAGGGAGCGACTGCCATGAGCATCAGTGACGCTGCAGCTGGCAGACTCAGGGGACAGGTGTCAAGCGGGGAGACACCCAGAGCCCCAGCTGCGCCACGCCCACCCTTTTGCAGGAGCAGGAGCTCAGCCCCGAGAGCCGTGGAGCCCAGCGCTACACGCGTCTGGGGATTCTCCATATTTTCTGGAGGGAAAAATAAAATTTCAAGGGGCCGGCGCAAAAGCACAGCGGGGGAGGGCATTTGCCTTGCACGCAGCCGACCCAGGTTCAGTCCCCAACATCCCATATGGTTCCTCAGCACTGCCGGGAGTAATTCCTGAGTGAAGAGCCAAGAATAACCCCCTGAGCATTGCCAGGTATGACACAAAAAGTTAAAAAAAATCACATGATCACTATCACTATCACTATCTTCCCGTTCATCATCTATTTGCTAGAGTGGGCACCAGTAATATCTCCATATGTCCTGTCTCATGCTAATAGAACCCAAAGGCATCCGCTTGCTCCAGGAACATAAAGAGCCTCAAACCATTATATTAGGTCACTGGTATTTGGCATATCAAATACTACACGAGCAGCTTGTCAGGCTTGCCGTGCGGGTGGCATACTGTTGTAGTCACCTCTGAATAAAGCATTTATCGGCTGCGCGAGCCGGGCGTGATAGTCTCGTCTGCTGGGTGGAGTTGTGTCAAGAAGGAAGTCCGGATGTGGAAAATGGCGGGCCCCATGGAGTAGGGGGTGTTGTCTGGCTTGATGTGAGGCTCTGCTGGGGTGGCAGGCCAGGGCTAGAACCTGCCATGCCTCCCAGGCGCCTCCTGAGCGGCTGGGCACAGGGAGAGCAAGTAGCAGCTCTGCCCCATGTCTGAGAGTCTCTGGTTCAGCATAGCTGGGCTGGATTGCAAAAAAAACTGCTGCAGGGTGGGTGTCGATGATCCGGGTTGTGATAGTCCAGTCTGCTGGGTGGAGTTGTGACAAAATGTTCAAGCTCAGTCTTCAAGACCCCGAGTTCAAGCTCAGTATTGGGGGGGTCACACTCCTGGAAGTGCTCAGGGGACCTTGTGGGATGCCAGAGACCTAACCCAGGTCGGCCACGTGAGAGGCAGTCGCCCTCCCCACTGCGCTGTCCTCCGGCCCCTCTCCTTGTAACTGAAGATGGGGCGTGTTGGTGAAGCAACATGGCTGACTTCTCCCCCCACACATCCCGGGGCTCTGTCTAAGAATGTGTCTTTGCTTGGCTCCAGACTCTGCCTTCAAATCACTTTCTGCCTCCAGAGCGTAGCAAAGCACTCAGACTGCTGACACAAAAGAGCCATTTCAGACTGGGGCCTCCGGGCTCTGGGAATGACGGGCTCTCTCTAAATCACCAGCTAATGTCTCTGGCTGTTTCCACAGTGGGAAGGTTCCCTCTTAAGTAAATGCTAACTCCAGGGAGTGGTCCTACAGATCCCCAGGGGTAGCCTGCGAGGAAGAGCACTGTCCCCTGAGCAGAGCTGTGATTGCTTAGCTGTGGAGGGACTGTGCTGGGGTCCCCGCGGGAGACCCGTTTGCCTTCAGGTTTGAGGCGAGTCTGCAGGTCATTCCGCCCTGCACCAGCAGGGGGCGCAGGAGCCAGCCCTGCTCCAGGAGCCCCTTGGCCGCACCCACGCTGTCCCTGCCTGGTCACCTGCTGTTTCTTCTCCACCAGGTCTGTGTGCCCTGTCCATCAATCATTCCAATTCGTACATGGCCTATCCTGGGAGCCAGACGACAGGCGAGATTGTGCTTTATGATGGACACTCCCTGGTAAGTGGACCCGTAGTCCGGCTGTCCACTGAGCCTGTGGACAGTGCAGTGCCCAGCTACCTCCTTCTTGCCCTCCTTGCCCTCTGCCGCCACGACCCCGAGGCAGGTATCCTCCGTGCAGCGCCGGCCATGGCTCGGCCACAGCTGGGCCACCACGCCCTGTCCTCTCTCCTCTGGTTTCTCCCCACAATTGCCGGGTGGGAGGGGGCACGCCCACGGCATCCCTTAGCACCAACTGGGAAGACAGAGGGGCCGAGTAGTGCAGCGGGGGAGGACATTTGCCTTGCACACAACTAACCCTGGTTTGATCCTCAGCATCCCATATGGTCCCCTGCGCCTGGGGTAATTGCTGAGCAGTACCGGTATCACCCAAAATGCCACCAAAAAAAAAAAAAAAAAAAAAAGATGGGGCGGAGTGATAGTACAGCAGGAAGGGCATTTGCCTTGCACGCGGCCAACCTGAGTTTGATCTCCGGCATCCCATATAGTCCCCGAGCACTACCAGGAGTAACTGCTGAGTGCAGAGCCAGGAGTAACCCCTGAGCATCGCTGGTGTGACCCAAAAGGCCCTCCCAAAAAGAAAGAAACGGGAAGATAGAAAGGGTGAAGCAGACGCCCCAGCACCGGGTGGGCTGCAGGGACAGGGACCCTGGCAGCGTGTGCAGGAAAGAGGAAGGAGCCCCCCCACCCCACGGACACCCAGCAGCACGCTGCCTCCTGCCCCCACAGAAAACCGTGTGCAGCATCGCGGCCCACGAGGGCATGTTGGCTGCCATCGCCTTCAACTCCTCCGGCTCCAGGCTCGCCAGCGCCCCGAGAAGGTGAGTGTGTTTCCCTGCAGGGTCGCTGCCCGCTCACACGTGCCCGGAGCCCGACGTCAGCAGGGGGTGCCCGGGAGGGGGCGGGGTCTCTGGCCCTGCCTGAGTCGCTGTCCTCTTGCCTTTATGAATTCAGCAGCCGCGAGCAGCCACATGCGTCATGGGCTGGGCACAGGTGGGATGTGGGCGGCTCGGAACTCCGGTCTTGCGCTTGGTGAGGCCCTGAGTTCAATCCCTGGCACTGCAAGCAGGAATCAGGGAGAGCTTGAAAGGCCGCCTGGGTGCCTGCTGCACTCGCTGGAGGCCTGGGCTCAGCCCCCTGGCACCCCCTGGTACCCCAGCACTGTTGGCTGTGGCCCTCAGGCCAAAGCAGCAAAACAAAGAAGCCTGCAGTCGCCTCTTTTCCTGCTTGGCCCAGAGTCAGGCTCCTCCATGGGGCTGAACCCAAACAGCCCAGCGCCCCGGTGGGACGCGGATGGTCCTTCGGGAGTCTCTGGGCTGGTGGCCGAGCTGCTTCCCCGGTCCTGGGAGAAATGGAAATTCTGAGAAGCAGGGACGGTTATTCCAGGAAGTCGCACGTTGGAGCCTCAGTCTCGAGGTGGAGGGTCAGGGCGGGAGGTGGAGCGTCAGGGAGTGTTGAAGGGGCCTCCCTGCCTGGTATGTAGCCGTGTGCCCTGGGCGCCTCCCAGGAGAAGGAGCCAGGGCCAGAGCAGTAGTCCACTGGGGGGCGGGGGCATTTGCCTTGCTCACGGCCCTCCCAGATTCAATCCCCAGCATCCCATAGGGTCCCCTGAGCACCACCAGGAATAAGTCCTGAGTGCAGAGCCAGGAGTAACCCTTGAGCATCTCTGGGTGTGACCCAAAAAGAAAAGAGAAGGAGCCCTCCCTCAAGGGCTAGCCTTTACTTATTTATTTTTTAAGTGTTGAGCATTTTGCTAACTTTCAGTTTAACAAAACTTCTCACCGGGACGCACAGGGAGTAGGGACAGGCGTGGCGTGTGCCCAATGCGGGTTTTGTCCACCGTGTCACGTGCCGCTTACCCCAGACATGGCCAGTGTCGCCCTGAAACCTCTGAGCCGCACCAGGAGGTCCCCAGCACCCCTCGGCCTGACCAGTCCATGTTCTTGGCCCCAGCACCCAACTGCCAGTGCAGTTGGGGTGTTGCTGGGAGTGACACCCCCCCGCCGCCACAACTTCCAGCCACTACTTGGGAGTCGTCCCCCCAGCCCCATGGAAGGCTGAGCTGTCCCCACTGCCTTCTGTTCCAGGGCACCGCTCATCCGGGTCTTCTCGGTACCTGAAGGGCAGAAGCTCTATGAGTTCCGGAGAGGAATGAAAAGGTCTGTTTCCCATCGCCCCCACAGGGCCCGGCTGTGGGCGCGGGCGGCCATCGGGTGAGGGTCACGGTGTCCCTGGACTCCCTCAGCCCCGAGCCCTTCCCCTGGGGCCCCCAGAAGTCATCGAGGAGTCACCGTCCCAGGGCAGCTTTTGATTCCCTGGGGACAAAGGACAACGCCCGGGCCGCTGCTTGCCCCCATGAGTTGGGGTTTGGCTGGGAAACGCCCAGGGGACTAGAGGGCCAAGCCTGGTTTCCGCTGGCCCCTATAAACCCTCCAGCACTCTGAGAGGGGAAACCGCTGTGTGGACGGTCAGAACACCTCAGTGCCTGGGTGTGGAGCCGGGGAGATTGCTCAGAGGTCAGGCTCAGGCCCCCGGGTCAAGCCCTGGCAGAGCCCCTAAGCAGCCCAGGGAAGGCCTTCGAGACCCCCTAGTCCCCCTGCTCCCAGCCCCGCACCACCCTGAGCCCCCCAGCTCCACGGGCCTGGCAGGGCCCGGGTGAGCATCGGACCAGCCATTTGGCAGAGTCTCACCAGGTGCCTTCCCCACCCGAGGGCACCAAATCTGGGGGGGGGGGTGGAGCTCTGGCAAACTGTCCGTGGTGCCGTGTCCCAGGTACGTGAGCATCAGCTCGCTGGCGTTCAGCATGGACTCGCAGTTCCACTGTGCGTCCAGCAACACGGAGACGGTGCACATCTTCAAGCTGGAGCCTCTCGCCAGCAGGTAGGCAAGCCGGCCGGCAGTTTCTCAGCCCGACAGCCCAACCCCGGTGCAGGGCAACTTCGCTAGAGCCGAGCAGAGAGTGGGTGTTTGCGGAGCCCGGGCAGTCAGCACCAAGGCAGGGACGTCAGGCTCCCCCGTTCCTGGTGCCCCGGCAGCTCATCCCTCTCTGGACTTCAGTTTCCGATCCACAATCACAGCATCCCGGGGAGAGCGCATGGCTTGGGTGGGCGATGCTTGAGACTCCGTCCCAGTGCTGGGAAACGGGAGCAAAAGCGGCCTGGGGAGTGGCGGGAGAGAAGAGCAGGCGCCGCACCTGGCACACGCTGACAGGGATCAGCCCCAGGGCCCACAGGCTCTCCCAGACACCGCCAGGAGTGAGCCCTGAGTGCAGAGCTAGACTGGGCGTGTAGCCCCCAAACAATAGAAAAGCAACCTGGTGTGTGGCGGAGGGAAGCCGGCTTAGGGGAGATAAACTCTGGGAAGCTGCAGCCAGCGTGGCCGTGGCCCGGTCACCCTGGGGGCGCCTTCCTGCTGGCTGCTGCTGCCATGCGCTGCAGATGTGGAGGGGGAGAGAGAGAAGAAGAGAGGGAGAGAGAGAGGGAGACAGAGACGGGGGTGGGAGCAGAAAGAAGCACACGTGTGAGCCCACTGGTGGCTGCACTTGTCTCCCGTGGATGCTGGCCCTCGTTCCCACCAACTTTTTTTTTTTTTGTTGGGTGACACCTAGAGACTCCTGGCTCTGCACTCGGGAATTACTCCTGGTGGTGCTCAGGGAACAGGACGTTCCTCTGTGCTGTGCTGCAGGCGACCTCCAGGGGGCGCTAGGAGATGGGGGCTTACAGGGCAGCGGCTGGCCCAAGCCACACAACGAGCCAGGACCTGGGGTGACTGTCTCTGCATGTAAGGGGCACCTGGGCCTTCCTGGACAGTCACTGGCCTCTCTGAGGGCCACCCCCAGCGTCCTGCCCAAAGGCAGCTTCCCATGGGCTCTGATGAGGCCC
>JAJIBD010019034.1:0-13974 GCA_021461705.1 Cryptotis parvus | reverse complement strand
AGGATTACAAAGAGCCTCAAACCCATTCACATATTAATGAATGCTTTTACTCTGATGTTGAGAAATGTTAGTTTAAAAATGATTGAGTGTTTGTATTTAGCTGAATTTCGTTATGGCATTGGTGTAAAATAAACTTAGAATATTATTATAGGCCTTTTTCAGATGCCGGAATTTTTTCATAGATTAGTGCTTCTTAGAAAAAATAATCTCCTTGGAAATCAAAACAACAATGAGGTACCATCTCACACCAAAGAGACTGGCATACATTAAAAAGAACAACAACCGGTGCTGGGTGGATTTGGGAGAAAGGGACTCTCACCCATTGTTAATGGGAATATAGACTGACCCTAGTCATTTTGGAAAACAATAATGACATTCTGACAAACACTAGACATTAAACACCCATTTGATCCAACCATACATATACCACTACTGTGAATATACTCTGGAAAGCCTAAAATGCATAGCAGAAACACCATCTACACTTATATTTTCATAGTAGCACTATTCACAAAGCCAGAATCTGGAAACAACCAGAGTGCCCAAAGAACAGACAACTGGATAAAGAAACTTTCGTACATTTACACAATGGAATACTATGCAGCTGTTAGGAAAGCGAAGTTATGAGATTTGCCTATAAATGGATAGACATGGAGAGGATCATGCTGAGTGAAATTAGTCAGAAAGAAAAGTACAAATATAGAATGCATTTATTTTCAGAATATAAAATATACATATGTACATATATAATGATACCAATATCCAAGGGCAGGCAAAATATGGATTAGGAGGTTTTGTCAATACTTCTTGTGGTTTGGAACCAACCACAAGTGTTTGTGAGTCAGAGGTTAAGTAAGACAGAGAAGGGAATAGTGTGCTTATAATCGTTGAAAATGATAATACAAGCCTAGAACTGAGCATTGAATATGGGCAAAGGGAAACAGATGATAACCTCTAAACGTATTGCAATCCACAAGGTGTAAGAAAAGCTAGAAAGAGAAAAGAGAGAGAGAAGAGGCAAAGTGCCTGCGATAGAGTCAGGCTGGGGGAGGAGGGAGGAATTGGGGGACATTGGTGGTGGGAAGTGGACACTGGTGGGGGTTGTGTACTTGCTGGATGACAGGCTTAGCTAACTTTGGAGCTTTGCTGTTTGATCCACTCACAGATTAATCTGTTTACATGTTCTTAAGCCAGGGTTAATAATTATGAGATATCTCTTCTTTATAAACACGGATGGAGGGTGTGGCAGTTACAGAAGTCACCTTGACTCTGAATGAGTAACTTCTGATTATACATCTCCAAAAGACTTCTATGATATCTAGATTGGGCACAGCTCCTCTTTATACCCACTGGACCCAGTGTAGGGACAGTTAGAATTTACCAGATTACCAGCCTGGCTACATTGAGACTAATGTTTAAGATTATAGGAAGGATAGTACTAGTTTGCTCTCAAAGAGGTGAGTGTGACACTTTCAGTATACAGAGTACAAGATACTAAGAATCACCCTGGTGCATATAATAAATAAGGACCTTGCTTGTACCATCTAGATTACATGAAGCCCATGAACTTAAGATGCATTACCTTATACCAGTCCCTTCTCTCTCCAGTTTTTTACATAATAGATAATCTTGGAAGAAGGGATTAGTCCTTTATTTGTACCTGTAGTATAATACCTTTTATTTTTTTACAGTGATTTTTAATATATTTTATTATACTACCATGAGATAAAAAAAATTACAAAAATTTTCATGTTTGGGTTTCGGCCATAAGTGTTCCAGCACCCATCCCTCCACCAGTGCCCATTTCCCACCACCAATGTCCCCATTCCCTCCCTCCTCCCTAGCCTGCCTCTATGGCAGGCTCATTCTCTCTTTTCTCTCTCTTTCTCTCTTACTTCTCTTACATATTGTGGATTATAATACATATAATTAGAGGCTATCATGTGTATCTTTTTCCTGTATTTAATGCTAAGTTCTATGTGGTAATAGCACTTTTGACAATTATTGGCACACTGTTCCCTTATCTCTCTTACCTAACCTCTGCTTCCACACATTTGTGGTAACTTCCACCTTTGACAAACCTCCTGATCATGTTTTGCCTAACCTTGCATATTGGTATCATAATATGTTATATATATACATACATATGTATGTATATATATACATATATGTCTATGTGTATGCCATGCAAATAAATGCAGTCATTCTATATCTGTCTCTCTCTCTGGTTAATTTCACTCAACATGATCCTCTCCATGTCCATTTATTGGCAAAATTTCATAACTTCATTTTTTCCTAACAGCTGCATAGTATTCCATTGTGTAGATGCACCAAAGTTATTTATCCAGTCATTAATTCTCAGCACTATGGTTGTTTCCAGATTCTGGCTGTTGTGAATAATGCTGCTATGAATGTAAAAGTAGGGAAGGTGTTTCTGCTTCATGTTTTTGGCTTCCCAGGGTATATTCCCAGAGTGGTATGGCTGGGTCAAATGGGAGTTCAATTTCTAGACTTTGGAGTAATTTCCATATAGTTTTCCAAAAAGGCTGTACCAGTCGACATAAAGAGACCTGCCATGGAGCAGGGCTGGGGAAGGGGAGGGAACCGGGGATGTTGTTGGTGGGAGAAGGGCACTGGTGGAGGGACGGGTGCTGAAACACTGTATGACCAAAACCCAAACATGAACTTTTTAATTGTATATCTTTTTATTTGTATGGAGATGGGCACTGGTGGAGGGACGGGTGCTGAAACACTGTATGACCAAAACCCAAACATGAACTTTTTAATTGTATATCTTTTTATTTGTATATCTCACGGTGGTATAATAAAATACTTAAAAAAGAAATAAAAGAAGGGCACAGGAAGTGAAAACACATTCCCTGCTCATGGGATTGGAAGAATCAACATTGTCAAAATCGTAATACTCTCCTAGAGCTTTATACGGATTCAATACCATCACTATAAGGATACCCATAAAATTCTTCAAAGAAATTGACCAAACACTTATGAAATTTGTATGGAACAATAAACCCCCATGTATAGCTAAAGCAATCCTTGGGAAAAAAGAAGATGGGAGGCATCACCTTTCCAAACTTCAAACTCTACTATTAAGCAGTGGTAATTAAAACAGCATGGTATTGGAATATTAACAGACATACGGACCTATGGAATAGATTTGAGTATCCTGAAAACCAACCTCAAATACATGAATAAGTATAATACCTTTTAGTAGGGTGTGGCACCACCATCTCCACTCTTCTACTATCTAAAAACTGTTTAGGGTTCTTTGTTGACAGGACCCTCCCTGAAGTTAGGATTACTTTGGTGTATATAAGGGGACTGACTTGAGGTACTGCTCTCACTTTGGTGGGACTCCTTTCTGATGGGATCCACTTTGGTGGGACTCTCTCTGTAGTGGGATCCTCTTTTGTGGGAAACTTCGCCTCTCATGCATGACCCTAATTTCTGACTAGTGCTAGAGTTCTTTCATTATATTGGATGCGGTGGTATAGCTTTTGTACTATTAAAAGCCTTTTTTGGAACTGCGCCAGACTCGTGAGATTTCATCTGTTCCCAGCAGCCTCGGAGGTAGAAGAGAATGTCTGTCCTGATGCTATTAGGGACCCCAGTGGCTCCCCGGCAGGTGCTGGAACACTGTATGACTGAAAGCCAAACATGAACATTTTTAATTTTATATCTCATGGTGGTATAATAAAATATTAAAAAAAGAAAAGAATCTCTTTACCAATTACCAGAAATCTTTGTAAATACAGTTTCTGATCCATTTAATTCATGATGGGGTCTGAAATTATGCATTTTAACATGTTGTTATATTATGCTCAGTGACAAGTACCAGTATGCTTTCACAGAAGTACTCCTAGGTCAAGGATTACCATTGCCTATTACAATAGATGTTCTTGTTATTTATTTTCTCTATGTACCACATATGAGTGCAATAAACCAGTATTTTTCTTCTCACTATAATTTCTCTTATCATGATGCCCCCAGTAACATCTAATTCTGATCTTTTGGCCTGAGAGTATTTCTATTCCAATATGACTAAAATGTTTTTTATTAACAGAATTTGAAATCTGGCATGCGGGTATAATATGGTTTATTCTATATATCACTCACGAAGTCATCTAGGTTTACCAACAGTTTTACTCACTCAAATGAAATCTAGGGATCAGGGGCTGGAGCGATAGACCAGCGGGTAGGGCGTTGCCTTGCATGCGGCCGGCCTATGTCGACCTGGGTTCGATCCCGGCATCCCATATGGTCCCCTGAGCACCGCCAGGAGTAATTCCCTGAGTGCAGAGCCAGGAGTAACCCCTGAGCGTCGCCAGGTGTGACCCAGAAAGCAAAAAAAAAAAAATAAGAAGAAATCTAGGGATCCATGCCACCTAGTACACCTTGTACACATTCCTGATTATTTTCAAAGCTCAATTATCATTATTTCTTCCAGTTTCAAAGTTGTTCATGATTTGGTTTCAGTCACACAATGTTCTAACACTTGTCCCTTCACCATTGTACATTTTCCTTTTCCCCATCATCCCCAGTCTACCTCCATAACAAGCATTTCTCTCTCTCTCCTTTGTGGGCATTTTGGTTTGCCATATAGGTACTGAAAAGTTATCAAGTATATATTTTATCACTTTTCAGCACTCAGTTCTTGTCTACAGTAATCATTTCCAACTGTTATTGTAATAAATTTAACCAAAATTATCATTACATCAAAGTAGCAAAATATTAGATTAGCAAATACTTAATTTTCTTACAGAAAAATTGCACTCACTTATAGTCCAAATAAATACTGTGATAATATTTATTTGCTTCCATTCGTTGCCCTGAAATATTTCAAAAATTTGTACATTGCCAAATTTGTATCAATTTTATTAAAAATATCTAATTTTTGTTTAATTTTCCATTATGGTGTCTGGGGTGAGTTACATATCTTCGCATTTTTTCCCACTTGCATTCAATAAATTTTTATTGTCAGAGTCTATTTCTTATCTGTTTTTTTTTTTTGCTTTTTTTTGGGTCACACCCGGCGATGCTGGGGTTTCTCCTGGCTCTGCACTAGAATTACTCCTGGCGGTGCTCAGGGGGACCATATAGGATGCCGGGGGATTGAACCCGGGCTGGCAGGCCGGCCGCATGTAAGGCAAATGCCCTACCCGCTGGACTATCGCTCTGGCCCCTGTTTTTCTATTGTAATTGTTAGCTCTCCTTTCTGATTTTTGCATGATCTTTATATTTTGTCCTTACCTTTATGTATTCAATGTTCTTTCTACTTTACTGTTTCAACTTTAATGTCTATTATGGTCAATGATTTAGATTCAATTGGTTATTTCAATATTCTAAAAATATATTATGGTAATAAAAAAGGAACATAAGGCCTTTACATTGATGAGCTCAGAAATAGCATAGAATATTTCCATATCTACAAAGTATAAATAGCTAAAAAGGGTCTTGGAAAGGAACGGGGGCTGGACTTGCTGATAATAACACCAGTTAATATGACCTTCCCAGGTCTGAAAAAGAAAAAGTCTCTTAACAAGCTAGTTATAGTCCTCTCTCCTTGAAACTTACAGGAATGTTATAATGCGATGTTATTTCCCAAAAAGATGTTTAAAAATAAATATGGGCTACTAAACTGTCTTGCTTCAAACCTGAGCAGGAGAAGAGTCCAAGAGGATGACCATTTGGAGGACTATTAGATGCTTGAACCCTGATGCAAACACTTTTGACCACATGAATTATTTGATATTAGATGTTCACAATCCAAATGTCAAATGAGCAATTGGACACCTGTCTAATCCATTCTGTCTTGCCTGTACAGCTGCCTGAGGCCAAAATGTTTCCAAGTTTTTTCTTAGAATAAATTAATTTATGGTGTCAAAGGGTACCAGAGGTGTCTTTCTGAATATTTGTTATTACCTAGATGAACTCCAGGAAGAATTATTTCTGTTGCCTAGTTAGGATATTTTTTATCAATGAGGCCTAATCACTATACTTAACTCACTGAAGATCTTGCATATTGTTTCAAAGGTGACCAAATAATTCTGTTGTAAATTCCACTTATTTCCAAACACTTTGCCATTATGTGTTCATTCCGCCTGTAAGATGTTTTATGTGTATCACTGTATCACTGTCTTCCCGTTGTTAATCGGTGCTCAAGCAGACACCAGTAACATCTCCATACGTCCTGTCCCAAGCAAGTATAGCCAAAAGGGCATCTGCTTGCTCAGGGACAGGAATAGCCTCAAACCATTCTTCAGGTCAAGGAATTGAGGTCCATAATTATAACTAGTGTTTGGCATAACAAATAAAGCATGGGTAGATTGCCAGGCTCTGTCGTGTAGGTGGTATATAATCAGTAGAAGGCTCTCATCACGAACATTTACTGATGAAACTAATAGGAGAAAGATTAGGTTTTCTCTTAGATGGAGCTCTGAGAAACTATGGAGTCTGAATTTTGAGAATGACTGGCTAGCATAGCATTTTGGCAAAATTCACCTAAAGCTTATTTACCTACTCCAACTTTTTCCATTAACTCTACGGAATTATAAAGCTGAATATCATTATTTGTTCTTACAAATCATTCCATAATTTCAGTCTCTGCTTATCACAAGCCCATAGGTTGTATTTCATTTAAAATAGGTTGTATTTTCAATTATAAATCAGTGTTTGTTATAGTAAATACATATTGAAAACTTAATATGAGTGTTACAAGTAAATGAGTGAGGGAAACATTACACTTATCCAGACTAGACATTCTTTTTCTTAACTCACCATGAGATACATACCTACAAAGTTCTTGATTAGTTTCAGTCATACAATGTTACAGCACCCATCCCTTCACCAGTGCACATTTTCTGCCACCAATGTCCCAGGTTTTCCTCCTGCCCTCTCCCTCCCCACATCCTACTTATGTGGCAGACTCTTTTCTCACCCCCTTGTTTTTTTCAGGCTTTATGACTTACAATGCAGGTGCTGAATGGTTATTATGTATATCACTTTACCTTCTTTAAGCACTCAGTTCTTGTACAAAGTGATCTTTTCCAGCTATCATGGTCATAATGGTCCATTCTCTTTCTAACTGCGCTTCCCCTTCCCACATATGGCTGTCCTGAAACATGTAGTAGTCCTCCATGCCCTTGATTCTACTCTCTTTGGGTATTATTCATATGCTATAATTTTTATATGCAGAAAATGTTTGTAGTCATTCTTTATCTGTTCAATTATCTCTTGCTCATTTCACTCAGCATGATACTCTTCATATCCAACCATGTATAAGCATATTATGTAATTTAATTTTTCCTGGCAGCTACATAGTGTTCTGTTTTATAGAACACCAAAGTTTCTTTATCCAGTCCTGTATTCTTGAGCACTCGGGCTATTTCCAGATTCAAGCTATTGCGAACAGTGCTGCAATAATCAGAGGAAGAGCAGATGATTTTTTCTGCTGTGTGTTTATGGACCCATGAACATTATCAGAGTGGTATTGCTGGGTCAAATGGAGCTCAATTCCTACTTTTTGATAATACCCATATTGTTTACAAAAAGACTAGACCAATTGGCATTGCCACCAATAAGGAATGAGAGTAACTTTCTCAGCATATCCATTACAGTACTGGTGGTTCTTGTTCTTTTTTCTATGTGCCAGTTAGTGTGGCATGAGATATGTCTCATTGTTGTTTTGATTTACATATCCTTGATTATTAATGATGTAGAGTATTTCATCATGTGCCTTTTTGAATTTGTATTTCTCCTTTAAGGAAGTTCTGTTCATTTCTTCTCTCCCATTTTTGGGATGTTGTTGGAATTATTTTTCTTGTAATGTTCTACATGTGTCATATATCTTTGATATTATTCCCTTATCACATTGATATTGGGTAAATAATATTCTCATACCTTGGGATGTCTTTAAATGCCAGTCATTGTTTCCATTGAAGAGCAGAAGCTTATACGTTTAGTGTGGTCCCATCTATTCATTTTTGCTTCCACTTGTTTGGTGAGTGGTGTTTCAAATTTGAAGGCACTTTTAGCTTCAATGTCATGGATGTTTCTGCCTATTTTTTACTCTATGCAATTTATGACTTCAGGTCTGATATTTAGATCTTTAATACGTTTGATGTGCCTTTTGTGCATGACATTTAAAAAGTCTTAGTTTATTTATTTTGCAGGTATCTGCCCAGTTCTCTCAACACCACTTGGTCAAGAGATTTTCCTTGCTCCACTTCATATTCCTTGCACATCTATCAAAGAATAAATTATCATGTATTTGAGGGTATGTGTTAGGATGTTCAATTCTATGTCATTGATCTGAGGGCCTTTCATTATTTCAATACCATGATGATTTAATTACTACCATGTGATATACAGTTTGAAGTTGTGGAAAGGGATGCCTCCTATCTTCATTTTCCCAAGGATTGTTTCTGTATTTGTGGGGGTTATTTTTTCCATATGAGTTTCAAGAATGTTTGATGTATCACTACTGTCACTACTGTCTTCCCGTTCATCATCGATTTGCTCGGCGGGCCCCAGTAACATCTCCATATGTCCTGTCTCATGCTAGTAGAACCCAAGGGCATCTGCTTGCTCCAGGAACATAAAGAGCCTCAATCCATTCGGAATGAGGTCTATAATTGTTACTGGTATTTGGCATATCAAATACAACACGGGTAGCTTGCCAGGCTCTGCCGTGAAAGAGCTGTTTATTTTATTTAAATAAAATAACAGATGTCAAAAGAGGAAGTATTGAATCTCTGAGTTTGGATTCTGAAACTAGACTGCTTGGATTCAAATTCTGGCTCAGTCACTTTCTAGGTGAATTTTACTGCAGAAGTTTATTTTAAGACTTTCAAGGTTTCAGTTTCCTCATTTATAAATTAGGGACATGGGGATAGTACAGGGGTATGGTGCTTGCCTTGCATGCAGCTGATCCCAATTCAATTACCAACATAAAACATGGTCGCCATAAAAAAAGCCCCCTCAAGCATATGGTCCTGTATCTAAGGTCCACTTGAATTGGTGTGTTGCATGGAGATGACTTGTAGCATGTCTCTCTCCCGGAACCTGGTCCTGCGACATTAGCTTGGTGGTCGTTGGCATCAGGGCTCGGCTCACTGAACAGAGGTTCAATTTCATTAAGCGCTGATCTATTTGCCCATTCAATACAAAGTCCCAAGCTAGCTAAAAGTGAACAGGACACTGAAAAAACTACAGAAACCAAAACTAGAGTTCTGGACTCACAAAGGAGTGAATACTATCTGCTAATGAGCATGAGTGACCCTCAATGGGAAAAGAAAATATGCTCAAATCATCTCATGGAAATATGTACACTGAGTCAATTAACAAAGAATCATTCAACTGTATGATTTAGGATCTCTCTCTTTTTTTTTGCTTTTTTGGGTCACACCCGGCATGCTCAGGAGTTTCTCCTGACTCTGCACTCAGGAATTACTCCTGGCGGTACTCGGGGGACCATATGGGATGCTAGGGATCCAACCCAGGCCGGCACAGGCCTGCCACATGCAAGGGCAAACGCCCTACCCCTGGACTATCACTCTGGCCCCTCAACTGTATGCTTTAAATGGCTGAATTTCAATCATAAAGTTTTGTAATGGTCCATAGCACAGTACTTCAATAAAATAAAATAAATTAAAAATAAGCTTTAAAGGGGCCCGAGCAGTAGTCCAGCGGGTAGTGTTTGCCTTGCACACAGGCGACCCAGATTCGATCCTCAGCATCCCATATGGTCCCCAGTACCGCCAGGAGTAATTCTTGAGTGCAGAGCCAGGAGAAACTACTGAGCATTGCCGGTGTGACCCAAAAAAGCAAAAAAAAAAAGAGAGAGATCCTAAAGCATACAGTTGAATGATTCTTTGTTAACTGACTCAGTGTACATATCTCCATGAGACGATTTGATGTTTGATGTGCTTCTTTGAAAAATGTCCTTATAGGGACAGCATTGAGCTTGTATAATATTTTGGAGAGTATTGACATTTTGATGATAATGCCCCCTATCCATGTGCAGGGTATGTGCTTCGATTTCCTCGTGTTCTATTTTATTTCATGAAGTAGTATTTTGTAATTTTCTTTGTATAAGTCCCCATCAGTAGTTAGTTAAGCTGATTCTGAGGTACTTGATTTTCTGAGGCACAATTTGAATGAAGTTGCTTTTTTTATTATCTCCTTTGTCTCTTTTGTTATTTGAATATAGGAAGGTAACGGACCTTTGAGTATTGATTTTGTGACCTGTCACTTTACTATGCAAGTGTATTTTTCTAGGTGCTTTATTAGTCTTTATGATTTTCTAGATATAGTATCATGTCATCTACAAAGGGAAGCTTAATTTTTCCTTTCCTATCTGTATGCCCTTGAAAACTTTTCTTTCTTAACTGCCATGCCAAGTATTTCCAGTAGCATATTGAATAGGAGTGGTTAGATGGGCAACATTGTTTTTGTCTGATCTTAGAAAGAAGGATTTTTTGTTTTTCCTCATTGAGAATTATGCTTGCTATTGGGTTGATTTCAATGGCTTCTATGATATTGAGTAAAGTTCCATCAATTTACATTTTATTAATAGTTTATAGCATGAATGGATTCTGGAAATTGTCAAATGCTTTCTCTGTATCTATTGATGTGATTTGTAAAGTTCTCATGTTATTTATATGGTATATTACGGTGACTGATTTGAGAATTTTAAACCATCCTGGCATCATTGGAATGAATCCTACTCGGTAATGGTATATGCCTTCTTTTATAAGTTGTTGAATTCTATTTGCTAGCATTTTTATGACAATATTTGCTCTGTTTTCATAGTGGATACTGGCTTGTAATTATCTTTTTATGGTATTTTTTATTTTCTTTAGGTATCAAGTTGATGTATACTAAATAGAAGCTGTTTGGGACTGTTTCACTTTCTTCAATGTCCTGGAAAAGTTTAGAAAGAAGTTGATGGAAGTTCCTCTTTAAACTGGGCAGCTGCATGTAAAAATGAACTTACACCTTCTAACGGCATGCAAAAAATCAGATCAAAATGAATTAAAGATCTCAACATCAAAATGATTCTATAAGGTATATCAAGAAAGCGTAGGAAAGGGCTGGAGCAATAGTCCAGTGGGTAGGGCATTTGCTTTGCACACGGCCAATCCATGTTGCCCAGGTTCGATCCCTGGTATCCCATATGGTCCCCGAGCACTGCCAGGGTAATTCCTGAGTGCAGAGCCAGAGGAAACCCTGAGCATAGCTGGGTGTGATCCAGAAATGCAAAAAACACATAGGAAAAACACTCTATGACATTGAAGCTAAAGGTATCTTCAAAGGAGAAACACCACTGAGAAAGCAAATGGAAGCAAAGATAAACAAATGGTATAATATGAAACTGAAAAGCATCTGCACCTTAAAAGAAAAAATGACAATGATACTAAGACAGCCCACAGAGTGGGAAAGAATATTCACCCAACACCCACCTGATAAGGGGTTAATATCCATGATATATCAGGCGATGGTAGATCTTTACAAGAAGAAAACAGCCAACCTCATCAAATATGGGGAGAAGAATAGAAGTGGGTTTTTTATTTTGTCCCTGATCTTAGAGGGAAGGCTTTCAGTTTTTCCCCATAGAGAATTGTACTTGCCAAATTGGCCAAATTGGCTTTTGGTAGATGGCTTTGACTATATTAAGGAGGATTTCTTCAATTCCCGTTTTATGGAGAGTTTTTTTAATGATGAACAGGTGTTGGATCTTGTCAAACACTTTCTCTTTGTCTATTAATGCAAATCATGTGGTTTTTATTTTTTCTCTTTTTGACGTGATATAATATGGGATTGACATGCGAATGTTGAACCATCCTTGCATTCAATGGATGAATCTTACTTTTCATGATGTATAATCTTTTTGTGATGAGTTTTTGGAATTCTTTTTGCTAGTATTTTGTTGACAATCTAAGCATCTGTGTTCATCAGGGAGATTGGTCTATAGTTTTCTTTTTTTTGTGATGTCTCGGTCTACTTTGGGTATCAAGGTGATATGTGTTTCTTAGAAGCTCTTTGGGAGTATTTCTGTTTCTTCTATTTCCTGGTAGAGCTTGAAAAGGACAGGCATAAGGTCATCCTTAAAGATTTGGAAGAATTCTCTAGTGAATCCACATGGACCTGGACTTTTGTGTTTGGACAGACTTTCAATTACTGTTTTAATTTCCACGATGGTGATAGGCTTATTCAAGTATACCAGGTCTTCTTGTTTCAGCCGTGGGAGGTTATAGGACTTGGAAATTTGTCCATTTCTTCCAGTTCTCTTGTTTTGCGGCATACAGACTCTGAAAATATATTCTGATGATCTTTTGAATTTCTGTGCTGATGTTATGATGTCACCATTTTCATTTCTTATTCTATTTATTCGGGTTCTCTCTTTCCCTTTCCTTATAGTCTTGCAATTACTTTGTAGATCTTGTTTATTTTTTCAAAGTACCAGCTCTTGGTTGCATTAATATTTCGAATTGCTTTTTTTGGATATAAGCCCCTTGATTTCCACTGTAAGTTTTATTCCTGGGTTGGGATCCTTTTGTTGTTTTTTTTCTAACATTTTGAGCTGTGAAGTCAGGTTATATATGTGGCCCTATCTTCTTTCCTGATGAATGCTTGTAGAGCTATGAGCTTTCCTCTTAACACTGCTTTCACTGTGTCACACAGGTTCTGATAGTTCCTGTCTTCATTTTCATCTGTTTCCAGAAACCTTTGGATTACTTCTTTGATTTCTTCTATTATCTGCTGGTTGTTCATCAGTGAGTTTTCAGTTTCCATGTGTTTGGTTTGACTCCTGTTTCTTTCTATGTGTGGTAAACTTCCATTTTCAGTATATCATGGCCTGAAAAATAGTTGACACCATTTCTATCTTTTTATTTTATTTTATTTTATTTTATTTATTTTTTTTTTGCTTTTTGGGACAGACCTGGCGGCGCTCAGGGGTTACTCCTGGCTCTGCACTCAGGAATTACTCATGGCTGTGCTTGAAGGACCTTATGGGATGCTGGGGATTGAACCTGGTCCAGCACAGGTCAACTTCGTGCAAGGCAAGCGACATGCCCGCTGGACTATCGCTCTGGCCCCTCCTTTTTTTTTATTTTATTGAGGTATGCTATGTGGTACAACATGTGGTCTATCTTGTATAATGTTCCATGTACACTGGAGAAAAAATGTGTATTCATCTTTTTTTGGGATGAAAAGCCCTGCATATATCTACCATCCCTCTTACTTAAATTTCTTCTTTCATGGATAGTATTTCCTTGGTGAGTTTCTGTCTTGTCGATGTATCAACAGTTGATAGAGCAGTGTGGAAGTCTCAACTACAATTGTGTTACTGTCAATATCTTCTTTGAAGTCTAGTAGAATTTTTCGTTGTTTTTTGCACTTTTTGGGTCACACCCGGCAATGCTCAGAAGTTTCTTCTGGCTCTACGCTCAGGAATTACTCTGACGGTGCTCGGTGGATCATATGGGATGCCGGAGATCGAACTCGGGCCGGCACAGACCAGCTGCGTGCAAGGGCAAATGCCCTTACCCACTGGGCTATCACACCGGTCCCTATTTTGCTCAATTTTTACTTAGAATTTTATTGCCTTGTTAGATGACAGGCTTAGCTAGCTTGAGAGTTCTACTGTTTAATCTACTCAGAGCTTAATCTATTTACATGTTCTTAAACCAAGGTTCATTATAATGAGATCTCTCTTCTATGTAAACACTGATAGAGGGTGTGGCACTTACAGAAGTCACCTTTACTCTGAATAACACTTGACTTATTATATATATACTAAGACTTCTAAGCTATCTCGATTGCTCACAGCTCCTCATTATATCGACTGCACCCAGCATGGAACAGTTTGAATTTACTAGGGAGACTATCACCCTGGCTACGTTGAGACTATCATTTAAGATTATAGGAAGTATCATACTAGTTTGCCCTCAA
>JAJIBD010019015.1:0-18614 GCA_021461705.1 Cryptotis parvus | reverse complement strand
GAAACCCTCTCTCCCCTCCCTCCCTCTTTTAATTTCCACATACAGCATGCACAGATTTATATCTATCCTCTAGACCACCTGAGAGGAAGCTTCAGATGTATCACTTTATCCTTAATATTTTATGTAAGTTCCTGATATTCAGAACATCCTCTTGTGTAAACACAGAAAATTAATAAAATAAGAATGTTGACACATGTAATATTTTCACAATCTCAAGTATAAACTTTATTCAAATGCTGTCATCTGTCTCAACGATGTCATTATTGAGGATGCTATAATTTTCTGTTCTGCTTTCCAGTCTAATTTTGTGCCATGCATTTAGCTGTTATTTCATTTCAATCTTCTTTTTTAAAAAATTTCATTATAACACCGTGAGATATACAATTGCAAAGCTTCTCATGATTTGGCTTCAGTCATTCAATATTCCAGAACCCATCACTCTACTAGTGCACATTTCCCACCAGCAATGTCTCCAGATTCCCTCTCTATTCTCCCAGCTTGCCTCTATAGTAGGTAATTTTTCTCTTTTCTCTCACTCTCTTTTATCTCTCTCTCATTCCCTTTTCTTAATATTGTGACTTGTAATACATACAATTAAGGGCTATCATGCATATCCCTTTGCCTATGTTCAATGCACAATTCTAATCTGGCGTTACCATTTCCAACAGTTATTAGCAGAATGGTCCCTTATCTAACTTACATTACCTCTAACAGCCCCTCACACACACACTTGTGGTAGATTCAAACCATTGACAATTTCTCGTTGTACCTGATTTGCCTGAACTTGGATATCAGTCTCATATTATTTTTTTATATCCCACAAATAAATGCAGTCACTTTTCCTTCTGATTCATTTCATGCAGCATAATACTATCCATGTTTATCAATTTATAGTCAATTATTCATAGATTCACTTTTCTTAATAGCTGCATAGTATTCCATTGTTCAGATGTGCCACTGTTTCTACATACAGTCATATGCTCTCGAGCACTCAAGTAGTCTCCATATTCAGGTTATTGTGAATAGTGCTTCTATGAACATAGACATGCAGATGGTGTTTCTCCAATGATTTTGGGCTCTCATAGTATATTCCCAGGAGTGGTATTGCTGGGTCAAATGAGAGCTCAATTTCCAGTTTTTGGAGGAATGTTCTTATAGTTTTCAAAACATTTGGACCAGTTGTCATTCCCCAAGCAATGACTGAGTCCCTTTCTCCGTGCATCCATTCCAGCACTGATTCTTCTTGTAATTTGAGATGTGTACAAGGCTCTGTGGTGTGAATTGATATCTCACTGTTGTTTTGATTTGCATCTCCCTGATGATTAATGATGAAGAGCATTCTTCTCATATGCTTTTAACGATTTAAATTTCTTCTTTGAGGAAGTTTTTGTTCATTTATTCTATCGATTTGTTGATGAAGTTGTACCTGTGCATTATATAATTTTGCTCTTGTTAGAAAAAAATAAAAAATATGATCATATAAATAGATGCAGAGAAAGCATTTGAAAAGATCCAGCACCCATTCATGATTAAAACACTCCAGAAAATGGGAATTGAAGAAACCTTCCTCAAGCTAGTCAAAGCTATCTAACAAAAAGCCCACAGTAAGTATCATTCTCAATGGAGAAAAATTGAAAGCCTTCCCCCTAAGATCAGGGACAAGAAAAGGTTGCCCCCCTTTCACCTCTTTATTTCAATATAGTAATGGAACTACTTGCCATAGCAGTCAGAGAAGAAAAGGACATTAAGGGCATCCAGATAGGCAAGGAAGAAGTCAAGCTATCACTATTCTCAGATGACATGATATTATACGTAGAGAACCCTAAACTCTCTACCAAAAAACTCCTACAAATAATAGAGCGCTTATAGTAGAGTGGCAGGGTACAAAAATCAATTCCCAAAAGTCAGTGGCTTTCCTATATACAAATAACGAAAGAGAGAAAGGGATATTAAGAACACGGTCCCATTCACAATTGTGCCACAGAAAATTAAATACCTAGGAATCAGTTTAATGAAGAGCGTAAAGGACCTCTACAAAGAGAACTACAAAACATTACTTCAAGAAATAAAAGAGGACACAAGGAAGTGGAAACACATTCCCTGCTCATGGACTGGGAGAATAAACGTTGTCAAAATGGTAATTCTCCCTAGAGCTTTATACAAATTCAATGCCAACCCTATAAGGATACCCATGAAATTCTTGAAAGAAATTGACCAAACACTTCTGAAATTTGTCTGGAATAATAAACCTCCAAGAATAGCTAAAGCAATCCTTGGGAAAAAGAAGATGGGAGGCATTACTTTTTGCAACTTCAAACTCTACTACAAAGCAGTGGTAATTAAAACAGTATGGTATTGGAATAAAAATAGACCTGTGGACCTATGGAATAGAGTTGAGTATCCTGACAACCAGCTTCAAATACATGAACAATTATTCTTTGATAAAGGAGCAAAAAGTATGAAATGGAGCAAGGAAAGCCTCTTCAACAAGTGGTGCTAGGAAAACTGGGCAGCTACATGTAAAAAGGAATTTAGACCTCTGTCTATCACCATGCACAAATATCAGATCAAAATCGAATAAAAATCTCAATATCAGACCTGAATCCATACAGTACATTGAAGAAAATATAGGAAAAACCCTGCATGAAATTGAACATTTTCAAAGAAGAAACACCACTAACAAAACAGCTAGAAGAAAAGATAAACATATGGGACTATATTAAGCTAAAAAGCTTCTACACCTCAAAAGAAACAGTGACCAAGATACAAAGAGAGTCCACAGAATGGGAAATAATACTCACCCAATACCCGTCTGATAAGGGGTTAATATCCAGGATATATCAGCACTGGTAGAACTTTACAAGAAGAAAACAACCAACCCTATCAAAAAATGGGGAGAAGAAATGAACAGAAACTTCAGCAAGGAAGAAGTTCGAATGGCGAAAGACATATGCAAAAATGCTCATCATCATTAATCATCAGAGAGATACAAATCAAAACAACAATGAGATATCGTTTCACACCACAGAGATGGGCACATACCTAGAAGAGCAAGAACGTCTTCCGGGAACATCTGCAATCTCCCCAACAGGTGTGTGTGTGATCCTTGCGTCTCCATGGACCCAATCAGCCCCAGGGAAGAGCGGAACTTCCATCAACAGGAACCAAGGCAAACTGCCTTGGTTTCACCCCGGACTCCTTGGGCCCTGCGCTTCCGGGAATGTCTGCAATCTCCCCACAGGTGTGTGTGTGTGATCCTTGCTTCTACACAGACCCAATCAGCCCCAGGGAAGAGCGGAACTTCCATCAACGGAAACCAAGGCAAACTGCCTTGGTTTCATCCCCGACCCTTTGGGCCCTGCACTTCCGGGAACATCTGCAATCTCCCCCACAGGTGTTTGTGTGATCCTTGTAGACACACGGACCCAATCAGCCCCAGGGAAGAGCAGAACTTCCATCAACAGGAACCAAGGCAAACTGCCTTGGTTTCACCCCGGACCCCTTGGGCCCTGCGCTTCCGGGAATGTCTGCAATCTCCCCACAGGTGTGTGTGTGATCCTTGTGTCTACGCGGACCCAATCAGCCCCAGGGAAGAGCGGAACTTCCATCAACGGGAACCAAGGCAAACTGCCTTGGTTTCATCCCGACCCCTTGTGCCCTGCACTTCCGGGAACATCTGCAATCTCCCCCACAGGTGTGTGTGTGATCCTTGCCTCTCCACGGACCCAATCAGCCCCAGGGAAGAGCAGAACTTCCATCAACAGGAACCAAGACAAGACAAACTGCCTTGGTTTCACCCCGGACCCCTTGGGCCCTGCGCTTCCGGGAATGTCTGCAATCCCCCCACACAGGTGTGTGTGTGTGATCCTTGCGTCTCCATGGACCCAATCAGCCCCAGGGAAGAGCGGGAACTTCCATCAACGGGAACCAAGGCAAACTGCCTTGGTTTCACCCCGGACCCCTTGGGCCCATTGCTTCGGGAACGTCTGCAATCTCCCCCAAAGGTGTGTGTGTGATCCTTGCGTCTCCATGGACCCAATCAGTCCCAGGGAAGAGCGGAACTTCCATCAACGGGAACCAAGGCAAACTGCCTTGGTTTCACCCCGGAACCCTTGGGCCCTGCACTTCCGGGAAATGTCTGCAATCGCCCACAGGTGTGTGTGTGATCCTTGCGTCTCCATGGACCCAATCAGCCCCAGGGAGAGTGGAACTTCCATCAATGGGAACCAAGGCAAACTGTCTTGGTTTCACCCCAGATCCCTTGGGCCCTGCGCTTCCGGGAACGTCTGCAATCTCCCCCACAGGTGTGTGTGCGATCCTTGCGTCTCTGCGGACCCAATCAGCCCCAGGGAAGAGCGGAACTTCCATCAACGGGAACCAAGGCAAACTGCCTTGGTTTCACCCCGACCGCTTGGGCCCTGCACTTCCGGGAACGTCTGCAATCCCCCCCCACAGGTGTGTGTGTGATCCTTGCGTCTCCGCAGACCCAATCAGCCGCAGGGAACATGCGAGAACCCTACACCCACATCCCTAAACTCAAAACCACACGGACGCTAGCATGTCCTCGCCATCCTCTTACTACCTATCATGCATAAGGCACCAGTGAACCTTTGTTCCTACATCCTTGCTACTCACCCAAACTCTGCAAACAAGCCAGACACCTACCAACTGTACTACTATCTAGTCACCCATGAACTCACATATGAAACCTACAATAGTCATAATGGTAAAGCAATGCAAAATTCCATCAGATTTGTGAAGGAAGTCACTAGTCCAGATGAGCCAAGCAATACTGATGAGTTGTACAACCTCTCTGATAAGGAATTTCGGAAAGAAATGTTAAGGATGCTTAAGGAATTCAAAGAAGCAATGGAATGCAAAATCAATAAAATACAAGAGGACATGAGAGAAGAAGTGAGGAAAATGCAAATGGAAATGACAGATATTAAAAATGAGGTAAATGAAATGAAAAACACAGTGGAAGGCCATCATAGCAGAATAATAGCTACTGAAGAAACAATGAGTGATCTCGAAGACGAGTTCCAAAGATTCTCTACACAACACCAGAAGACATAAAAAAGACTCACAATTACCGAACAGACAACAAGAGCTAATCAGGATGAAGCCAGAAGAAACACCATATGGATCATTGGGGTCCCAGAAGGGCAAGAAGAAAACCGTGATGAAGAAGAAACTGTCAAAGACATAATTGCTAAGAAGTTCCCGGAACTAAAGAATGCTTGCCTCAAGATCCGGGAGGCCCATAGGATACCAGCTAAAAGAAACTCCAACAAGAAACTCCAAGACACATCTTAATTAAAATGAAAAAAAAAACTATAGTGAAAGATAGAATACTGAAAGCAGCAAGATCAAAGACGGAAGTCTCATACAAAGGAACATCCCTAAGATTTACAGCAGACTTCTCTGATAAAACACTCTGAGCCCAAAAACAATGGTGGAATATTGTGAAAAGGCTCAATGAACTGCAGGCCTCACCAAGAATTCTTCACCCGGCCAGACTCACATAAAGATATGAAGGAAAGATAAGCAACTTCATGGAAATTCATGAGCTCAAAACCAACTTTATTTATTTTTTTAATTTTTTATTTTACAATTACAAAGATATACAATTAAAAACTTCATAGTTGGGTTTTGGTCATACAGTGTTCCAGCACCCATCCCGCCACCAGTGCCCATCTCCCACCACCAACGTCCCGGTTCCCTCCCTCCCCCAGCCCACCTCCATGGCAGGTTCTTTATTTCTTTCCCTTTCTCTCTCTTTCTCTTTTCCTTCCCCTCCAGACTATGGATTACAGAACATACATTAAAGGGTTGTCATGTGTATCCTTTTTGCCTCTATTTAATGCTCAGTTCTAGGTTGGCATTAGGACCCTCGACAATTGTTAGCACACTGTTCCATTTTCTGTCTTACCTATCCTCTGACTCCCACACGTTTTTGATAATTTCCACCTTTGACAGGACCTCCTGATATATGTTTCACTTGACCTTGGATATTGGTATCTTAATATGTACATATATATTTATGTTATGCAGATAAATGCAGTCATTCTGTGTCTGTCTTTCTCCTTCTGGCTAATTTTGCTCAACATAATCTTCTCCATGTCCATCCATTTATAGGAAAATTTTATAACTTCATTTTTCCTAATAGCTGCATAGTATTAAGAGGCTTTCTTTAATTGGTATAATAAAATTTTTTAAAAAAGATTCTAAGAAAAAGTACATTCAAATTAGGCTTTCCTTGCCTTACTTCTTATTTCTTGCTCCTTTAACAAAGATTGTGTGATAATATATTTGAGTGTCTGTGACAGGATATTCAGCTCTATTCTATTACTCTGAGAGTCTATTGTTATTACAATACCATGCTGTTTTAATTACTACCACTTTGTAGTACAGCTTTAGCGTGGGAAACGTGTTGCTTCCCATCTTGTTTTACCCATGATTCTTCTATTTATGGAGGGTTTTGTTCCATATGAATTTCAGGAGTGTTTGATCTATATATTTGAAAAATATCATTGGTATTCTTATAGAGATTGCACTGAATCTGTATAATGCTCTGGGGTGTATTGCATTTTTTGTTTTATTTTAAATATTTTTATTATACCACCATGAGATATACAATTACAAAGATTTTCATATTTGGGTTATGTCTTACAGTTTTACAGCACCCATCCCTCCACCAGTGCCCATTTCCCACCACCAACGTCTCTGATTGCCTCCCCCCCCCTAGCCTGCCTCTATTTCTTCCAATCCATGAGCATGGGATGTGCCTCCATTTTCTCCTGTCCTCTTTTATTTATTGACATCATTTTTAAGTATCATTATTTCTTGAAGTATCATATTTTTCTTTATACATTTCCACTACCTCTTTAGTTAATCTGATTCCAAGTATTTTATTTTATTTTCTGAGTCACAGTTGTGAATGGGAATGTTTTTTTAAATATCTCTTTCTTCTCTTTAATAAGTTGAATATAGGAAAGCATGGACTTTTTAGGCATTGAATTTGCAACCTACCACTGTGGATTTTGTATTTTATATATAAAATACATATATATATATATATATATATAAACTAAAAATATAGAGTTAGTTTCTAGGAACTTTTATGTAGAGGCTTTAGGATTTTCTGAGCATAGTATAAGGTCATCTGAAAATAGAGATAGCTTGACTTATTTTTCTATCTGGATTCCTTTTCTATCCTTTTCTTGCCTAAGTGCTATGGCAAGAAGTTCAAATACTATATTAAATAGAAGTCTTTAGAGTGGGCAGACTTTTCTTGTGCCTGATAGTAGAGCAAAGTATTTTTTCCCCATTGAAGATAATGCAATGCCTTCTATGTGCTTTACTATCTCTCCATATCTAGAGTGAACCAATGTTTCTCTTTTTAATCACTAACCCTGTTTGGGCTGTACAATCTCCTACACTTTCCATAACTCTAGTCTTCCAGTTCATAAATTGTCATAAAAATAGCCTTTGTAAGTTAAGTCCAGTAATAAAAGCACTTGTGAAGTGCTCAGCCACGGGTTATTTTTTTATATTTTAATGATAGTCTTCCAAAAACAATAGTAATGGATCCTATGTGCCTGAGCACTAACTAATAGAGCTGGTAGGGCATTTGCCTTGCAAATAGCAGATGTGGAATGTCTCCAATACCCCATATGGCCCCTTGAGACCCTTCAGGGAATATCCCAGATCCCATAGCCAGGAATATGCCCTAAGCACTGCTGGGCATAGCACAAAGATCAAAGATAAATAAATAATGGAACCTAACCCAATGAGAAATGGAATACTATGCAGCTGTTAGGAAAAATGAAGTTATAAAATTTGCCTATAAATGGATGGACATGGAGAAGATTATGTTGAGCGAAATTAGCGAGGAGAGAGACAGATACAGAATGACTGCATTTATCTGCATAACATAAATATATATGTACATATTATGATACCAATATCCAAGGTCAAGTGAAACATATATCAAGAGGTCTTGTCAAAGGTGGAAATTATCACAAACGTGTGGGAGTCAGAGGCTAGGTAAGACAGAAAATGGAACAGTGTGCTAACAATTGTTGAGGGTACTAATGCCAACCTAGAACTGAGCATTAAATAGAGGCAAAAAGATACACATGACAACCCTTTAATATATGTTCTGTAATCCATAGTCTGGAGGGGAAGGAAAAGAGAGAGAGAAATGGAAAGAAATAAAGAACCTTCCATGGAGGAGGGCTGGGGAAGGTGGGATGGAACCGGGGGCGTTTGTGGTGGGAGATGGGCACTGGTGGCGGGATGGGTGCTGGAACACTGTATGACCAAAACCCAAATATGAAGTTTTTAGTTGTATATCTTTGTAATTGTAAAAATAAAAAAATTAAAAATAAATAAATAAATAAAACATGTGATAACTTTTTCTCACCTTTCGATCACACCCAGGCGTGTTCAAAGCTTACTCTTGGCTTTGTGCTCAGGTATCAGTTCTGGCACCTAAACCCTGTTCTCTCTCTCTGGCCCAATTCTACTGATTTTTAAGATCATTTTTATTGATATTAAGTAATTCTGAGAGTCAATCAATTCCACTTAAAAAAAAATAAAATTGCAATATCAGTTTCGTCAAACCAATGCATATGCAAATCATCTCAGGACTTACAAAGGTGGAGAGAGAAAGAACTGTTCAGTCTTCAGCCTTAGTAGCTTACAAGGCTTCAATATTAAATATAGGCAAAATCTTGTATCACTTGTCACTTGTCTTCGCACTGTTAATCAATTTGCTCAAGTGGGCACTAGTAACATCTCCATATGTCCTGTCACAAGCAAAGGTAGACCAAGGGCATCTGCTTGCTCCAGGGACAGGGAAGAGCCTCAAACCATTCCTTCAGGTCATGGGGATGAGGCCCATAATTGTTACTGGTTTTGGCATATCAAATAAAACATGGGTAGCTTGCCAGGCTCTGCCGTATAGGTGGTATACTCTCAGTAGAAGGCTGTCATCTCGAGCATTTACTGTGAAACTTAAAAAGGGAAAGGTTTTCTCTTGGGTGGAGCTCTGAGGAACTGTGGAGTCTATGTTGAGAATGACTGACCTCATGCTGTGTTAGATGCTTTGGCTTCTTGCTAGCTTTACTGGGATGAAGGGTGTCAGCTAGAACCTGCCTAGAACTGTATCAATTGATCACTTGACATCCCGTTATTCGTCAATTTGCTCGAGTGGGCACCAGTAATATTTCCATTTGACCCTATCACGTGCCATTGTAACTCAATGGCATCTGGTTGCTTCAGAAATACAAAGAGCCTCAAACCGTTCATTCAGGGTCTTGACAAAGAAGTCTGATCATCATGTAGGTGGGTGGCCACCTGATCTTTTGACATCCTTTGGGATCCAGTCGGTAATGGCTCTAGTCCAGCAGTTGTCTCCAAATCGCATTACATGTCCAGCTCATCTGATTTTCGATGCCTTGCGAGCGAGACAGCATCCTTGACTATGGAACAGCTATGGAGGTCGGATCTCCGTATCCCTTCTTTCACTTGAATGAGGGTGATATTCCAAGCATAGCTCTTTCGACTCCTCTTTGGGAGACCTGAATAGCATCTTCATCCTGCTTTCGTAGGGCCCAGGTCTCTGAGGTGTATGCTAATGCAGGGAGAACGGTAGAGTTGAAGAGATGTGCCCGGATCTGGAGGTTCTTTGTCTTTTTAGCTATTTCTTCGATGCTTTTGAAGGCATTCCATGCTGCTCTCTTCCTCCTGCGCAGCTCAGGTTTTAGGTCGATCATCATGTTGAAGTCTCGACCTAGGTACACATAACTTCTGTGTTCAGAGATGTTTGTTTCATTGAGAGTGAATGGGGTCTCTGGAAGTAGTTCATTTTTCATGAACATAGTTTTGCTGAGATTCAGCTGTAGACCTATCTTTGCACATTCTCCATCGAAGTCAGCCAGCATTTGTGCCACTTGGCTAATATTTGGTGTTATTAGAATGATGTCATCAGCGAAGCGGAGGTGGTTTAGTTGCTGACTGTCTATCTTCCCATTCCTTACTATTCTAATTTGTCGCATGATGTTCTCAAGAGTGGCACTGAAGAGTTTTGGTGAAATGGTGCCACCCTGCCAAACCCTCTTTTGACATTGATGAACACTTCTTTGTAGAAAGGTGAGATCCTGGCGATGAATCCCTACTACAGCTTACGAAGGATCTTGATGTATTTGCTTCTTAAGTGTATTTTATTTTCCAATTTATTTCCAGCACCTCAAATTGTGCTTCTAGAAAGGAGATATTTAATAAACATCTGCTGGTTAAATCGATGGACTTTGAGGTCGATTTAATTTTTTTGACCACTACAAAAATTGCTTATCTGAATACAGGATAGCAAATATTCTGTTCTGTTTTTTTGGGTCTATCCCTGGTGCTGTTCAGACCTACACCCAGTTTGATAGGTGGACATGCTTAGTGGGCCATGCAGTTATTGGAATAGGATCAGGCCTTTAGCATACAAAGAGCAACATCTTACTTCAACCCACTATATTCTTTTGAATTTCCGTTTGCCTATACTTAAATAAATGCCTATAAGAGTCATTACTGTATTATGTAGGATAAGTGTGTTCCCGTAACTTTAGTTATTGGACAGTAATGAGATTAATGATAATTGGTATTTTTGTGTTACTGGTTGTTAGGCACTGTTGCTGTGCTAGATCTTTACATGCTTCATTAATCTTTTATAATAAATACATAGCAGTTGAAACTTTTATAGTTTACAAGGATAGATTGCTGTTAAGTCATCGGTACCAGGATTTTATTCAAAGTTGTTGAACTTTAAAGAGCTTCTTATATTTGATACAGCAGGAGTGGGAGGGTGGAGCAAGAGGGTCATTTTAAATTTCCTATGTAACAATTAGTCAATCAGAATAGGATTGCTGGAGGGATGGGATATGGAAGCAAATAAAAGGAAGCGCCAGCCCCCATCTGCTTTCTCTCTTTATCTATCTATCTATCTATCTATCTATCTATCTATCTATCTATCTATCTATCTATCTATCTATCTATCTATCTATCTATCTATCTATCTATCTATCTATCTATCTATCTATCTATCTATCTATCTATCTATCTATCTATCTATCTATCTATCTATCTATCTGTCTATCTGTCTGTCTGTCTGTCTGTCTGTCTGTCTGTCTGTCTGTCTGTCTGTCTGTTTGTCTGTCTGTCTGTCTGCCTGTCTACCTGTCTATCAGTCTATCTGTCCGTCTATCTGTTTATCTGTCTGTCTGTCTTCTATCTGTCTGTTTATCTGTCTCTCTGTCTCTCTATCTCTCTCTATCTCTCTGTCTGTCTGTCCGTCTGTCTGTCCGTCTATCTATCTATCTATCTATCTATCTATCTATCTATCTATCTATCTATCTATCTATCTATCTATCTATCTATCTATCTATCTATCTATCTATCTATCTATCTATCTATCTATCTATCTATCTATCTATCTATCTATCTATCTATCTATCTATCTATCTATCTATCTATCTCCCCCTCTCTCCTCTTCCCAGGCAGGAGGACTGTGCACCCAGACATATAGCCAAGTACAGGCAGATTGCATAGGCTCAGACAGGAGCACAATACAAGTAGAGTTTGAATGTCGAGGTTCAGATATGGCTCAAATGCCCGCGTAGACTAACTCATGTACAGGTGGCTGTGACTGGAGACTAGCAAAGCCAGAACAGGCTACAAGAACTGCTGGGGGTATAATTAGGAGCCCCAACAACAGATACAGAGCACAAGAATCTCACCATAGCCACAAGGCCATGGCAGGAGACTGAGGAAGCTTACATGGAATAGAGAGCAATTCAGAGACCTGCTCATCTGTCAAGTGAGGAAAATTATTTGCTTGGGATAGGACAGGGAGGTAGTTCATGGGAGGAGTCAGCATCAGGCACAGGACAGGTGGCAGCATTCACGGGTAAAGGAGAAATTTGGACATCTAGGGAGGGACCCAGACCCATCTACATTAACTGTACAATAAACTAACTTATTTTTGAACTCTAACTTTTAATCTTCCAGGTTTTATAAGCAAATATTTCAAATAATTCTAACCAACCCACTAGGCACAGGAAAATCTTCTTTCGTGCTAAGGTGTTTTTGAGTGGCTCTCAGACAAACGTGGTGCTCAAGAGGAATTTATTTGTATAAAAGTTAAAAAGGACAATTACGAAGATTAAATAATGTAGCATCTTAATATATAGCAAATTAAGTTTATAATTTATATTTAATATTTTAAATGTAATTTTAAGCAGAAAAATACTGTATTTAAAAAGATGCAGAACACTATTTGACAGATATCAACATCCTTCCTGATAAAAGTCTCAACAAGTGCAAAAGTAGTATAAAACAATGTAATAAAGTAGATGATAAGCATTTAAGTAACATTGTCCTTTATCCTGACACCACTGGTTATTCCTAATCATTTTGATATATGCCATTAGCACTGGTATGAGATCTCTCATTGTACTTGCGATTTTTATATTTAATTGAATTAATTAAATATACTACCATAGCATATAGTACATTTTTGTATTTTCGATGTCAGTATATAGAATTTTCTTTTATATGAATTTTTGAATGATAAATAAAAACAAATTTATTTTAAAAGGTAACATTAATTTTGTACATGTATTATAAAATCTGTAGTTATATTACATGAATGACTGAATGCTGTTGAAAATGTCTGGCTAAGTGAGGGTTTATAAAGAGAGCTTTTCTGGATACCACATGGGACTTCTAAAAATATTTTTATTAAGAAAATTCTCTACAAAAGCATCACAGTTGCCTAGGAGCTTGCTTGAAACCTCTTCATGTAAGTCATGAAAAGGTGTCTATAAATATAGTATCCATTACATCAAATGCTTATTGGAAGTAGATATTTTTCCTATCTATGTTTTCCATAAAATATTTATCTGTTGTGACAACAAATAGTTATACCCACATTTCTTTATTTTTTTTTTTAATATTTTATTATATCACCGTGAGATATACAATTACAAAGATGTTCATGTTTGGGTTTCGGTCACACAGTGTTCCAGCACCCATCCCTCCACAGTGCCCATTTCCCACCACCAATGTCCCCGATTCCCTCACTGCCTCTATGGCAGGTTCTTTATCTCTTTTTTCTTTCTCTTTCTCTCTCTCTTTCTCTCTTCATTCTCTTACACATTGTGAATTGCAATACATACATTTAGAGGTTATCAGTTGTATCTTTTAGCTTATATTCAATGCTCAGTTCTAGGCTGGTATTATCACTTTCAACAATTATTAGCACACGGTTCCCTTCTCTGTCTTACCTAACCTCTGACTCCAACACATTTGTAGTAGATTACACCTTTGACAAAACCTCCTGATCCATGTTTTGCCTGACCTTGGATATTGGTATCATACTATACATATATATGTAAATATATATATATATATATATTTATATTGCAAATAAATGCAGTCATTCTATTTCTGTCTTTCATTCTAGCTAATTTCACTCAACATGATCCTCTCCATGTCCATCCATTTATAGGCAAATTACATAACTTCATTTATCCTAACAGCTGCATAGTATTCCATTGTGTAGATGTACCAATTTTTTTATTCAGTCATTAGTCCACATTTCCAGAAATGGTCTGTCCCCTGTATGTACAAATGGTAATGATGGCTCTATTATAATCATGAAATTCACGCTCTTGTATTAGAAACAGGCAAATAAAAAGAAAAAAGTAACAAACCACAGACTGTGAATGGTAAATCTGTAAAACCACAGTTAGAATACTAAGGAAGGACCTCCAGGGGAAGTAGAACAGAGAAAGTGTCCTGAAATGCAGGATAAGTCAGAGCTAGCTTCTTCCTTTTTAACGTTATATTCCACTACTTTCGGTTATCTTTTAGTTTATTATATCTGTAAGTTTTTCAATGCATTTCTTTTTGTCCCTAAATATATGCTAAATTGCTAAATTTTGTATCTATATGTGACATAGAACCTAAACTTTGGCAGTATATTTCTTTTACATGGTCAATTACCATTTTAGCTAGGTCATAAGTAATATATTTGAAACAAATTAGAAGAGGGAAAACTGAGCTCTGGGATAGTGAAAATTCTGTGACAATGATACCTGCAAGCATCTTCAAAGTTAGGAAAATAAATCACTTATTATTCATTATTTCCTACATAGAGACTTGATTTATTATAGATATTTTAACTGTAATATACAATAATGTTTCTAATCATTGTATGTATGTATACAACTCAAGGACATTGAATCCATTGACATTGCATACAATATCACCACTATCCACCTAAAGAACTCTGATTTATTTATTTAATTTTTATAAAGTCTCTCACTTGAGTGAGGGATGATATTCCAAGCATAGCTCTTTTGATTCTGCTCTGGGAGACCTGAATAGCATTCTCATCCTGCTTTCTTAGGGCCCAGGTCTCTGAGGCATATATTAACACAGGGAGAACAGTGGAGTCAAAGAGATGTGCCCGAGCCAGAGGTTCTTTGTCCTTTTTATCTATTTCTTCGATGCCTTTGAAGGCATTCGATGCCACTCTCTTCCTCCTGCGCAGCTCAGGTTTTAGGTCGTTCATCATGTTAACTTCTCGACCTAGGTACACATAACTGCTGCATTCAGAGATGTCTGTTCCATTGAGAGTGAATGGGGCATCTGTAACTAGTTCATTTTTCATAAACATAGTTTTCTTTAGATTCAGCTGTAGACCTATCTTTCCACATTCTTGGTCGAAGACAGCCAGCATTTGTGCTGCTTGGCTAATGTTTGGTGTTATTAGAATGATGTCATCAACGAAGCGGTGGTGGTGTAGTTGCCAAACATCTATCTTCACTCTCATTCCTTCCCATTCTAATTGTCGCATGATGTTCTGGAGGGTGGCGCTGAAGAGTTTTGGTGAAATGGTATCACCCTGTCGAACCCCCTCTTTAGACATCAATGATCACTTCCTTGTAGAATGGTGAGATCGTGGTGGTGAATCCGTAATACAGTTCACGAAGGATCTTGGTATATTGGGTTTGAACACCCTGTTTGTCTAGGGATTCAATGACCACTTCAGTCTCCACAAAATAAAAGGCTTTCTTTAAATCAATGAATGTGAGGCAGAGCGGCATCTTGTACTCCCCAAAAATCTCAATGAGCTTGGTTACCGTGTGGATATGGTCGATTGTGCTGAATCCTTTCCGGAAGCCAGCTTGCTCAAGTGGTTGTCCTTCATCTAGTGTTCTGCCAATCTTGTTCAGGATGACTCGTGTAAATAGCTTGTAGTTGACGGACAACAGGCATATGGGGCGATAGTTGCCAATGTCGTGAATGTCTCCCTTCTTGAACAGTAGAACTGTCCTGCTGGTTTTCCATTGGAAGGGCAGCTTGCATTCGGACAGGTAGCATGTAAAGAGCCGAGCTAGTGTATTGATGAGTACTCATGGCAGATTCTTTAGGTGTTCCTGTATGACTTTGCCTGGGCCTGGTGCTGTTCCCTTCTTTACCGAAAAATGGCTTGCTGGATTTCAGAATGAAGAATGTTGGGAATGACATATCCATCCTGTGGAATTTGGTATGTGGGCAGGTGGATGAGGCTATCAAAGAGATTTGAGTAGAAGTCCTAGATAATCTTCTCCATTGCCTTTCTGGAAGATGTGATAGATCCATCAGGGCGTCGGAGGGCAGTCATCTTGATCTTATAGTTGGCAAAGGACAGGCGGGCAGTGTGAATGCTTTTCCCGGCTTCTGCTGCATCTTCCAGTATTTCTGCTCTTCTGTCTTTGAGGTCTTTTATCACTTCTCTGCACCACTTAGCAAACTTGGACGTTAGCATTTGGTAGGCCTGAGGCTCGGCGCCTTGCCACGTTGGCAAATGAGCTTGAGAATGTCTGAAGACAGGCGTCCTTTTGTGTCTTTCTCTCAGCATTCTTCGCACGAACATGGAGGTGCTGAACCAGTCGGTTGTATTCTTCATCGATGTCGTCAATCATGGTATCTTCCCATGTTGCTGCAATGGTGCTAAAGAGTTCCCAGTTGGTGGTCGTTCTGGGAGTTTTCTTCTAAAAACTTTGCAGCCTTTTCTCCCGTTGCGGGAAATAGAATTTTGCATGAAGGAGATGGTGGTCTGATCATGTTTGGAATTTGGGGACGACAGCAACATCGGTCAGACAAAACCGTTGATTGAAGATGATGTGGTCAATTTCATTGTGGAACTGTCCACCAGGAGATTCCCATGTCCAACGTTTCACTTCAGCCTTCTGGAACTGTGAGTTCCCATGAATGGTCTTGGTGGACATGATGAACTCAGGTAGTCTCTCACCCTGTTCATTCCATTCTAGGCCATGGGTCCACATGTGGAGTTCTTCAGCCTATCTTTTCGGTCCTATCATGGCATTAAATTCACCGACTTTGATCTTGTAGAAGGTGTGATTTTTTTATAGAAGTCCTCCAGTTCCATGTAGAATTTCTCAATTTCATCTTCCTTGTATGTGGATGTTGGTACCTAGACAATGAAGATAGAAATTGCTGACAGTGGGCCACATCTCTTCAAGTGTAATCATCCTATCCGGTTTGTTAGGCATTCAAATGAATCAATATTGATGGCATTGTTCGTGTTGACAAGGACACCAATGCCACCGATGCCTCTTTCGATCGCATGTTCCAAGGAATAATTATTCTCCCGGTGTCAAATACAGTGTGATGCGACTGACACCTCCTCATTTCAGTCAGACCAATGATGTTGTACTTGATCTTTTGTGCTTGCACCATCAGATCCTCAATATATGCTTCCGATGCCAGTGTAAGTGCATTGAAAGTACAGACAGTCATTTTTAGTCCTTTGTTTTGGTAGCCTAGGTTGGCCGTGAAATTTTATCAGGCACTGCTTGTTCACCTTTCTTACTGCTGCGGTATTAAGGGCTCTTTCGTGGTCAGGAAAATAAACATTTTTGTTACTGGTTTTGTCATAGGCAACACACATCGGACAGCTTGCCTGGCTCTGCCATGCAGGCGCTATACTCTCCTTTCCTTGTGGGCCTCTCTCAGTTGGGTGGGTAGAATATGCATGGTAATTTGGAGGTAAATCCGTGGCTGAACAGCAGCCCCAGGCAACAGGTAAAGCTGGTGTCTGCTCTGCATACATACATATATAGTATGATACCAATATCTAAGGTCAGGCAAATCATGAATCAGGAGGTCTTGTCAAAGGTGGAATCTACCACAAGTGTGTGGGAGTCAGAGGTTAGGTAAGACAGAGATGGGAACAGTGTGCTTGTAATCATAGAAAATGATAAAACCAGCCTAGAGCTGAACATATATATATATATATATATATATATATATATATATTGCAGTAGTGCACAATGTGGAAGAGAAGAGAGAGGGAAGAGATAAAGAAACTGCCGTAGAGACAGGATAGAGGAGGGGGAAGGGAATTGGGGTTTTTGTTGATGGGAAATGGGCACTGATGGGGAGATGGGTGCTGGAACACTGTATGACCAAAACCCTAACATGAGCATCTTTGTAATTGTATAACTCACTGTCTGTATAATAAAATATTAAAAGAAATAAATTTGATGTCTTTAATTTTCCTTTCAAGAAATTATAATTCATTCCCTAATACGTGTGAGATTTAACTTCTGAAGTGTCTCACATATGTTTTCTTCTAAGTGTTTTATGATATACAGACAATATTGATATCTTAATTGTATTTTGGGTTAAATTTTGTGTATGATATTATTGATGTAATTTATTCATTTATTTCATTAATTTGATTTATTTGATTGAATAATCCTGACATACACAGTAACAAAGTTGATTGTCATTGGGTTCCAGTCATATAATATTCTAATACTTATCTCTTTACCAGTGCAAATTTCCACCAACCATATCCCCAGTTCCCCTCCTGCCTCCACCTGCCTCTATTGCAAGCACTTTCCTTCTCTCTCTCTTTATCCATCCATCCATCCATCCATCCATCCATCCATCCATCCATCCATCCATCCATCCATCCATCCATCCATCCGTCCATCCGTCCGTTCGTCCATCCGTCCGTCTGTCTGTCCATCTGTCCGTCCATCTGTCAGTCCACCTGCCTGCCTGCCTGTCTGTCTGTCTGTCTGTCTGTCTGTATATCTACCTATCTCCTTTTGGGTGTTATGGTTTGTATTACAGATCACTGTATCACTGAATCACTGTCTTCCCGTTCATCATCGATTTGCTCGAGCGGGCACCAGTAACATCTCCATATGTCCTTTCTCATGCTAATAGAGCCCAAAGTGCATCTGCTTGCTCTAGGAACATAAAGAGCCTCAAACCATTCCATCAGGTCATGGGTATGAAGTCTATAAGTGTTACTGGTAGTTGGCATATCAAATATGACACTGGTAGCTTGCCAGGCTCTGCGTGCACTGACCTTATTAGCTCTCTTTATGCAGAATGGACTAAAAGTGGTCCCTGTATATAGATTAGGGAGAGAAGTTTCTCTTTTCAGAAAATAAAGTTTTCTACAGCATCAGACATAGCCAGCAGATTCTTATAAACAGGAGGCACAGCTGTGCTATAAAGGTACTTTGCTTAAT
>JAJIBD010019011.1:0-29730 GCA_021461705.1 Cryptotis parvus | reverse complement strand
GACCAATATTACACTAGCCTTAAAAGTGTCTGTGAAAGGCCAGATAGTTGGTATAGGGGTTAATGTACTCCTCTCACATGTTGTGGAGTCCAGTTCAATCCCCAGCACTACATATGGTCCCTCAAAAAATCACTGGAGTGACCCTGAGCATAAAAACCAGGAATAAATCTGGAGTATAGCTGGACGGCTGGGGATGGCCCCAAAACCCAAAATAAAATAAATGTATATTCATATTTTGGGGTTGTTTTCCTTTGAGAGGTGGGGTCTCCCAAGCTGTGCTCAGGAGGCTGGGGCTTATCAGACAAGTAAGCAGCAATACAATGCCAGGGTCAGAGGAGCCAGTGCTGCTCAGACCTTGACGTGCCAGGGATTACCCAGGCCACCCTGGTGGTACTCAGGGTTACCAGTGTCACAAATGGCACACATAGCGATTACTGTAGGACCATGTCATGTCACTGCTTTTATTTTATCCCAGTACTTCTCAAACATTATTCCATGAATACAAGTTAACTTGGTGAAATGCACATTCTTGGTCAGTAACACTAGTAGATCACGTGGCCGCCCACCTACAAGATGGTCTGACTTCCTTGTAAAGACCCTGAAGGAACGGTTTGAGGCTCTTCATATTCCTGAATCAACCAGATGCCATTGGGCTACATTGGCACGTGATAGGGTCCAATGGAAATGTTACTGGCGCCCGCCGAGCAAATCGATGAATAACGGGATTCAAGTGATCAAGTGATCAACACTAGTATGGAATCTCAGTTCCTGAATGTACAACAAGGTGATGACCATGATGACCATAACCTGGAATCCATAGGCCCACAGAGGCTATCTATTTCCATAGCTTTCCTTTCTGCCCATCCTTGATCTCTGCAATTGATGAACATAGTATGTTTAGAACAGCATGGGGGCACATTACCCATAAGGATATCTGATATTGGCTGAACACTTCCTTCAACCGTGTACAATATGCATCACATGTATTCCCAAACATTCTTTGGACCTCATCCCCACCAAGCATTTGAAGTATTATTACTCCTCCACCCCTTCGTTTTTGAAAAGGAAATTGAAATTTAGTGAGAATAAATCTCTTCAAGGTCCTACAAGTAGTGAATGGCTTTGAGCCCCATCTCTATTACTTGAAGATTTCTGTTCCCAATAGATTGACTATGTTTCCTTTATGGCAACAGGTTTTTGATATGCATAACACATATATGTTATGTATACATGTGTATACATAACAGAATTAGATATTAAAATTTTTTCTCAGAATATACAAAGAACAGATACATGTTACAATCAAAATCATTATGAGGCTCCATTGTTGGTGGGAATGTCGACTAGTAGAGCCTTTTTGAAAAACAATATGGACATTCCTCCAAAGACTAGAAATTGAACTCCCATTTGACCCAGCCATACCACTCCGGGAATATACCCTGAGAAGTCAAAAACACACAGCGGAACACCATCCCCATGTTTATGTTCATAGCAGCACTATTCACAATAGCCAGAATCTGGAAACAATCAGAGTGCCCGAGAATTGACGACTGGATAAAGAAACTATGGTACATCTACACAATGGAATACTATGCAGCTGTTAGGAAAAATGAAGTTATTAAATTTGCCTATAAATCTATGGACATGGAAAGGCTCATGTTGAATGAAATTAGCCAGAAGGAAAAAGGCAAATACAGAATGACTGAATTTATTTGCATGACATAAATATATAGATACATATATATGTATATATATCCAAGGTCAGACAAAACATGGATCGGGAGGTCTTTTCAAAAGTGGAATCTACGACAAGCATCTGGAGTCAGCAGAGAAGGGAACAGTGTGCTAACAATTGTTGTAAGTGATAATACCAGCCTAGAACTGAGTATTGAATACAGGCAAAAAGATACACAAGATAACCTCTAAATGTATGTATTGCAATCCACAGTGTGTAAGAGAAGAAAGAGAAAGAGAGAGAGAGAAAAAGATAAAGAGATTAAGAACTCTCCATAGAGGCAGGCTAGGGGAGAGGGGAGGGAATCGAACCATTGGTGGTGGGAAATGGGCACTTGTGGAGGGATTGGTGCTGAAACAATGTATGACTGAAACCTGGACATGAACGTCTTTGTAATTGTATATCTCACGGTGGTATAATAAAATATTTTTTAAAAAATCATTATGAGATTAAGAGGAAATAAGTGATATATTCAAAGTCACATAGTGAATATCTGTGAAACTATGACTTCAGTCCTGCTTATCTGATTGTAGTCAATTGTTATCACTGAGATTTTCAACCTTGGCTACATTTGAGTATCACTTGGATAGCTTCTAAAGATCTAATACCCACACTTCACCCAACACAAAATAAACCAGAATCACTGGAGATGGAATTAGGCACCAGTAATTTTTAAACAGCCCAAAGAAGACTGAGAATCTAGATTATTTGTTCCAATGCTGGACCTGGATAACTTTTCCGAAAAAATACTGACAGCCTTTACAAATACATATATCATAAATAGCAGAAATTGATGGGCTTGACCTAAAGATACAGCTTTATCAAAAGCATTCTGAATTCTAAAAAAATCATATTCAAATAATCATTTGAAATGTATGTGTTCTATAAGGCATGTCTGTGAGTAAAACAGAAGTACTTCAGGATTGAATATCTGCTTTTCTTTACTAAATGTTTAGTTGCTACAAAAACAGTATGACAGTCTCAAGTCTGAAGACCTAGAAACTACTTGGGCATGATTTATTACTTGGTCTGTAGCCTTAAATAGCTTTTGTTTCTTGGTGACTCACGTTGACCTCAATAACTCTCTATTTTCTACCCAGGATTGGGATGCACTGGAATATTCTCCAGGGAGGATAACTATTATTTATGATTGTACCAAGAACCATATTGCTTCTATCCTGTGGACTGGGGTGGACTAGTAAAGTGAAATGCAATTGGTCTCATCAAAATTTGTTCAAGGCCTGGAGAATCCAGGAAATAGAACTGATGAAACTCAGAATGTCACTAATGCATATTCTCTAGGTGAGAAAGAAAGGCTTGAGTGGGCACAGACAGAATACAGCCTCTGAAGATGCCAAGGACATGGTTCACACCCATACTACTAAGTTGAGCAACTAAAACCTAAACTTACATGCAAAATTTTAGAAAGGTTTTCTTTGCCAAATGAATTTTAAATGGTTTATAATATGGATATAATTTAAACCAAGATGAATGGTTTATGGGGCCAGTTTCAGACCATAACCTAAAACAATATGTCTTTAAAGAAAGCAATGTTCTTCTACAATATTTCTTTTTATGTAAGATAAGAAAGAAGAAAATCTTCCCTTTGGCTATCCCTAGGATAATTGATGAGGATTCCAAGACACCATGTTTTTATCTTGTGCAATGCCTGTATGCATGTATACACATACTCACAAACTCATAAAAATAGTTTTGAAAATGCTCAAAAACAATGCAACTGCTAATATTATTTACCCGAAATTCATCCTTGTGCTGCGCGAGGAAGAGCTTCTCAGGGTCATCCTTGCTAAGATTGATTGGTCCAGCAACACCTTCATCTCCATACACCCAGAGGGTGACACTGGCTCAGCGTCCCTGTGTTTCCTGTCAGTACTAACACTTTCCACTCATCTTCTGACAGAGAAGTTTCGCTGTTTTGTGAAAGTCTGGTTTCTTCTGTGGAACCAGGAAAAAGGCTTCAGTGACAGATCAGATGCACACAGGGTTGACAGAAAGCTGTCATATGTACCTCAAGGACATCAAAACAGGGAATAGGTGGGGCAGGGAGGCTGGGCCTGCCACAGCTCCAAGGAGTTGATTTGTGCTTGTCTCCTCACAGTATGGTTCTGACCAAGGGAAAGGAAATTCTGCAGTAAATTAAAGGAGAACATTATACATCTAAAACGCTGAGTAATCCTTCACTAAGTACTAAAGCATGAATGAATGATGGAATTTGCTGTGCTGTGTGGAGTGATTTTAGAAAGCAACTTGCTTGCCTTTCAGATACGAAGCCATGAAAGGAATGTGGGATTAAGACAAGTTTTTAAAGGACCAAAAATGGCAAATTAAGGAGAGAAGATTTTCTGAAACATTTCTGAAAAAAATATCCAACTTGGATAAGGCAACACAAGGCTGCACAAGAGTTCCATATGATGAGGCTGCACAAGAGTTCCATATGATGAAAGCAACACAAGAGTTGCATATGATGAAGGCAACACAAGAGTTGCATATGCTGAAGGCAACACAAGAGTTGCATATGATGTGAGGTCCTTCCCTAAAGCGCTGTCTTCTTGGCATTACTTTTAGGAAGCTGCCTCCTCTAAGGTACCACTGGGGTGTGTGTGTTCAGAGCATCCCAGACTATTCTGCCTTGGTTGTCAGTGACACATTGATTCTTAAATCGTTTTCCAGTCTTGGGTAATGAGATCAATTTTCTCATGCTAAATGGTTTAAAAGAAATCAAGACATGTCCTACCTTTAATTCTGCAATTTGAGATTACAGACAATCCTAAGGTAACACTTATATTCTGATCAATAAAACCAACAAAG
This sequence comes from Cryptotis parvus, assembly GCA_021461705.1. Lineage (NCBI taxonomy): Eukaryota > Metazoa > Chordata > Mammalia > Eulipotyphla > Soricidae > Cryptotis > Cryptotis parvus. The sequence goes on along the minus strand of JAJIBD010019011.1, from coordinate 25,166 downwards.
TTTACAACAAGCCCAACATATAATAAGTTACTTTCTGCTAGGAAGAACACCTTTTAAAATAAAAATAATACAAGCAATTAAATGCTAAGAAAAATATTTATTTTGTTCATTTTGCTTTTTTTTCTGGGTCAAAACGAGGCAAATTTAGGATTTACTCCTGGTTCTGAGCTCAGGGGTCCAGGGATCACTTCTGGCAGGGTTCAAAAACTCCATACAGGTTTCCAGGCATCAAACCCCAGTCGGCTGAGTACAAAGAAAGACTACAGCTGGACAGATAATGGAATTTGCAGTATCATGCCAAGATTTTTCAGAAAGCAACCTGCCTGCCTCCCAGATATTTATAAAGTAATGAAACAAAAGTGGAATTAAAACAAGTTTTTCAAATAGGATAGGAAAATGGCAAATTAAGTAAAGTCAAAAAGAAAATCTTTCATTAACTTGCCAGGTAGCTTTCGCATGGAACTACAAATTTCATCATTCATCCAAACTGTAGTGTAATTACCTGTCCTGCCCTACTACCCACTGTATTATCTCTTCAGTGCTCGACAGTCTTTGGTTTTTGTTTGGGGCCTTATTGGTGTGCAACACCTGCAGTGCTCGGTGCAGAGATCATTCCTGGCTCTCTGCCCAAGGATCACTCACGATGACTTGAGTCATCTAAAAGGGTCTTTTAAGAAAACTATTTAATGAACATTTGTTCAGTTCATAGTTCTCTATAATGATGGTATATAGTTAAATCTTTAAATATAAATTATGAGAGTCTTACTCTGCAAAGACACAATGCACCTTTATCTATTTCTAAATTTATTTTACATATTTGGTTTTACCTTGTTATTTGATCAATAATGAATGCTCGAGGTGTTGCACATGTGGCTGCAGTGCCTGGCTGCATCAGCAGGTGGCAGACAGGAGACAGGCTTGTCCACACCCAGGGCTCTGCCCCTTAGGTTCTGGATGGTTGATGGTCTGACATAGAGAAGGACTGGGCCCCCTTGGGTGAACCCAGAACCATGGCAGATCCTGGCAAGCTTCCTGTAGTATATTCGATATGCCAAAAACAGTAACAATAATGGACCTCATTTCCAATTAATGGAGACTTTACTGGTGCCCGCTCAAGCAAATCAATGAACAACAGAAAGACAAGTGATACAAGTAAAGTGATTTGGTTTTCAAGCATGCAGAAATTTTCAGAGAAAACAAATGTAATACTATGAGCTTCAGATGTAGCAGAGATCAAGGAGTGATTCACTATTAAAGGATGAGCAATGTACAGTTTCATAGAATAAACCTCATTCTCAGTGTAGAAAATGCAATAGAATTTCTCAGCAAGAGGAAGAAACGTTTACCCCAAATACAAGGAAGATGCATGTTAGTATGTACAAAGGATTGAAACAGCAGGCGTGCTGGATCATCCGCAAGCACATGGACATATGCAGTTGACTATGAAACTACAAGGCATACTATATGAGAACGGAAATACAGTAGGATCATGCACAGCATTGGAGAAGCTGCAATGAAACTAACAACTCCCATGTGCAGGGGAATTTGGTATCAACGAAATTCAAGCATGATCTGAAAGAGGGTGGATTGTGAGTAGCAGGGAAAGACAGCAACAGAAACAATTAACAAACTGACAATTCAGATCAATCAATAAGGTCTAGACAATATCAAGAGTCCATTGTCACTTTGTTTTAATTTGGGGGAAATCTATAGGTATATTATATTTTTGTTGGATTTATTCCATCAACAAGTTGATAGTTTCTAAAGCCTCTTTCTTACTCTAACATTAACACAAATATAACACATTGTCAGAATGCACTCATATTACAATTTATGGCTTAATATAATCTAATCCATATGAGAGAACATTTTAAGTTTGTACTGCTATCAATTAAATATGACTTCCATCTAATATAATGATCTTCTGGAAATGAATCACAGTCCATTAGTCTAAGGTCATAAATTTATCTATTTGAGAACCATCAAACTAGTTGCTTTTTGTTTGCAGTTTAAAATATTGTACATGAGAAGAGTATTTGAAAGAAGATAAGGTCATTGGAAGAAAATTTGGGGACTCCTTAAATAAAACCTAAAGTGTCTGAATTTACTCAAATGACTCAGAATTGTAAGGGCTCACAGGACACCTTAAATATCAATAAGATTTGTTCAGACAAAAGGAGTTAAATTTTCCTTGAGTGGTGGACCTTCTGAAACTCTGGAGAAAAAATTAGTAACAGAAATAAACAGGGGCAATTGAGATAGTACAGGAGGCAAGGCACTTGCCTTGCATGTGACTAACCTGATTCAATCCACAGTACCCAAAGTCCCACCAGTTCCAGGAGTAAGCTCTGAGCACCACTGTATAGGAAAGAAAGACAGAAAGAAAAAAGAAACACAGGAAGGAAGGAAGGAAGAAGGAAGGAAGGAAGGAAGGAAGGAAGGAAGGAAGGAAGGAAGGAAGGAAGGAAGGAAGGAAGGAAGGAAAGGAAGGAAGGAAGGAAGGAAGGAAGGAAGGAAGGAAGGAAGGAAGGAAGGAAGGAAGGAAGGAAGGAAGGAAGGAAGGAAGGAAGGAAGGAAGGAAGGAAGGAAGGAACTAAAACAGTATCTCACACCATGCACAAAATTAATTCAAATTAATATGAAAGACTCAAGATTAGATAAGAATTCATAAAATACATTGAGGAAAGCACGAAAAACTTTCCAGGTAAGATTTCGATGAAAGGTTCTTCAGGGGCTAGATTCTATTGGTAAAGATAACAAAAGCAAAAATAATCAAATGTGACTATATAAAAATTTTTAAATTTTGTATGGCAAAAAATAATTACCTCAGGCTAAAATAAAATTAATGGCAAAAAATAATTAACTCAGGGTCAGGAGCAATAGCAGAGCGGGTAGGGTATTTGCTTTGCATGCGGCTGACTAGGGTTCGATCCCCAGCATCCCATATGGTCCCCAAAGCTCTGCCAGGAAACTCTTAAGTGAAGAGCCAGGGGTAACCCCTGAGCATCACTAGGTGTGACCCAAAAAAGCTAGAGACAGACAGACAGACAGACAGACAGACAGACAGACAGACAGACAGACAGACAGACAGACAGACAGACAGACAGACAGACAGACAGACAGACAGATAGATAGATAGATAGATAGATAGATAGATAGATAGATAGATAAAATAAAGACACCTTAATGTATAGGAGAAAATATTGAAACACAATATATCAGATAAAGGCTTAATACAAAGCTCAATAACAAAAAATCAATAATCACACTACATGATGGGGAAAGAAGATGCACAGACATATCTCCAAAAAAGATATATCTCAAAAGAATAAAAATGTGCTCATTATAACTCATTATCAGTGAATTGCTAATCAAAACAATGAGACATCATCTTACACCAGCAAGAATGGCATATAGAAAAAAATCTGGAAACATCCAGTGTTGGCAGAGATGCTGTGAAAAAGGAATCATCATCCACTGTTGGTGGGAATGTCATCTAATTCAACTTCTACGGAAAACAATATGAAGGTTCCTCATAAAAGCAAAAACTCCCATGTAACCAAGAGATTTCACTTCTTAGCATCTATTACCCAAATACAAAACATTAATTCGGAAAGATATACACATCTGTGCACACAACATTGTACAATATCCAAGATATGGAAACAACACATATGTCCAATGGCAGATGAATTGTTAAATCAACTGTGCTCTATTTATACAATGGAATATTATGCAACTATAAGAAATGATGAAATCATATCATTTGCTGCAATGTGGGTGGAACTGGAAGGTAGCCTGTCAGTGAGATAAGTCAGAGGAAGAAAGACAAATATCAGATGATCTCACTCATCTGTGGAATGTAGAAAGACAAAATAAGGGAATAGAGAGTAACTAACAATTACAAACCTTGACCTTGCAATGAAAAACCATCAACAAGAATTAAAAAGCAATACCAAAGTTTCTTAACTATTGGAACTGATAGGGGTTCCCACTACAAAGACAGCAAATGTTTCGATGTGATACTCTCTCTCCTGTATTAACTGCAACATTTTTACAATAGTCAAGATATGGAAAAAACTAATTGTCTAGTAACAAATGGATGGATAAAGACAATGAAATATAAGTGTGCAATAGAATAGTCAACCACAAAACTTGAAGAATTGGGAAGGTCAGATTTTATTCAGCCACAAGAAAGAAAACTGCCATTTGGTATAATATGAGCAAACCTTGAGAATGTACGTGAGATAAGCCAGATCAAAACTTAGATGATGTGGGTTTACATATGAAGTATTTCTGGAAGTTCAAATGGTGGAAAATAGAAAAGGGCTACTCACCAAGGGGTGAGAGGTGAGAGGATGGAGAGGAGTGAGGGGGGGAAGGAGAGGTGATTTAAGGGTACTAGCTTGCAAGTAGTAGAAGGATATGGTGCCAGAGCGAAGGTACAGCAGGCACCATCACGTTTGCCTTGTGTCTACCTGGGTTTGATCCCCGGCATCCCAAATACCACCCCCACTCCCAGCACCACCTGGAGTAATTCCTGAGTGCAGAGCCAGGAGCAACCCCTGAGCAGAGCTGGGAGTGACCCAAAAAAGACCAACACAACCCCTGAGACTCTATATGGTCCCCAAGACTACCAGAACTAATCCCTGAAAGCAGAGCCAGGAATAAGCCCTGAACACTGCAGGGTGTACCCCCAAATCAAGCAAGCCAGCTGTAGAAAAATGAAAATTAATGTGCAGTATAATGAGAACAGGTGACAATATTGTCACTTGTATCACTTGTCTTTCCATTGGTCATCGATTTGCTCGAGCGGGCACCAGTAACATCTCCATTTGTTGGGAATGAGGCCCATTAGCTTGCCAGGCTCAAACATAAAACTTGCTAAGAGAACAAATGTAAATTATCTCTACAACCAAAACACTCATAATTATATCGTATGTGAAGGTGCTTGCTAATGATTAAAAAGGCTACCACATTGCACCGCATTACAAAGTAAACACGTTAGATGCCTTCAAGTTCAAAAGTGGCACATTTTTCAATGCATTATACCAGCAGAATTTTCTAATACATATAGTTATTACCTTATGCATTTTGCTACTCATAAAAAAGTAGCTGGAGATTTTTGCTACCATGCTATTTTCAACCAGTCAAATTTTACTTGAAATGGCCATCTTGACCAAGATTGAATTATGCTTTCATGAAAAACTTTAACTAGGCATATATTTCTCATGCAGTGTGATTTGTCACACTCCTCCATAGATTCATGACATGCCATAGGAAGACAGCACTGGGCTTATTCAACACAGCAAATCAAAAGGCTAATTGCCCTTCCCTTTAGCTGATGTGATAGTTTCCTAGAATTGCCAGCAAAAGATGTTTATTTTCTGTTAACTCTTTGAAAGAAAAGTGAGCATACTCAATAAAGTAATTTTCATTTCAGTAACACCCTTTCAAAGGCAACATTATAATGTATCTGTCTATCTCTCAAGGTGGATCTTTTAAAATATGTTCAGACATGGACCATTATTTCATTTTACCCAAATATGACTAAATCCAAATGCATGGAATTTGTCAGATATCATTCATTACACTTCCTAGTCAGATAGAATGTAATATATCTTAGGGTAAGAAAAATGATGAGACCTACAGACAGAAACTAAAATTCCAAACCTCTAAGCTCTAGCGTAATTTATTTATGTCTCCAATTCTATAATGGAGAAACAGATAACTGTTGTTGTTTATGCTTTGGTGCAACTTTGCTGCTATTCATAAGTTTACTATATTTTTTTTTATTTTGAATCAAACCCTACAGTGCTCAGGCCTTACTCCTGGCACTGCTTTGAGGGCTCACTTCTGGAAGACTCAAGGGACCCAGTACCGAGGATTGACCCAGGTCAGCTGCATGCAAAGCAAGTAACCTACCTGAGGTACTATCTCTCCAGATCATTGTCAAATACTTTTAGCAATGGACTAATTCAATGCCCTAATTTAATTCTTTTATAACTATTGTTCTGGAGTAAGGGGCTCGGCCAGTCCCTGGCTGAGTCCAACATTGTTCCAAGGGTTTGCTCACACGTGCGGGGAGAGACCATGCTGGCCGGACTCGGGTGGAGTTTGGGCTCCGCCCTTTCCTCCGCCTCCATGCCAGCTGCCCCACAAGAGAGACCCACCCACGCCAGACCCACAGCTAATCTGCAACCCCGGAAGAGATTCAGACCCATCCACTTCAAACCCACAGCTGCTCTGCTCGGCCAGCCCCACGTGGAAGCAACCCATGGAGCTGACCTCCCAGTAAGGGGCTCGGCCAGGCCAAGTCCAACATTGTTCCAAGGGTTCGCCACACGTGCAGGGGAGAGACCACGCTGGCTGGACTCGGAGTGGAGTTTGGGCTCCGCCCTTTCCTCCGCCTCCATGCCAGCTGCCCCACAAGAGAGACCCACCCACGCCAGACCCACAGCTAATCTGCAACCCCGAAGAGATCCAGACCCATCCACTTCAAACCCACAGCTGCGCTTGCTCGGCCAGCCCCACGTGGAAGCAACCCATGGAGCTGACCTCCCAGTAAGGGGCTCGGCCAGGCCAAGTCCAACATTGTTCCAAGGGTTCGCCACACATGCAGGGGAGAGACCACGCTGGCTGGACTCGAATGGAGTTTGGGCTCTGCCCTTTCCTCTGCCTCCATGCCAGCTGCCCCGAAAGAGAGACCCACCCACAACAGACCCATAGAGATATTCTTAGATAATACTGATTTTAGGATAAGGTCTTTCCCAGGATCTTTCACATTTACACATTGTATACAGTTCTAGACAGGTTCTAACTGATACCCATCATCCCAGTAAGCCTAGCAAGAAGCCAGAGCAACCCACACATCATGTGGTCAGTCATTCTCAACATCCAGACTCTATAGTTCCTCAGAGCTCCATCCAAGAGAAAACCTAATCTTTCCCCTTTAAATTTCATCAGTAAATGCTCGAGATGAGAGTCTTATACTGAGAGTATACCACCTATAAGGCAAAGCCTGGCAAGCTACCCGTGTTTTATTTATTTGTTATGCCAAAAACTAGCAACAATTATGGACCTCAATTCCATGACCTGAAGAATGGTTTGAGGCTCTTCTTGTCCCTGGAGCAAGCAGATTCCCTTGGGTTACACTTGCTTGTGACAGAGCGTATGGAGATGCCCTACTAGTGCCCACTTGAGCAAATCAATGAGCAATGGGAAGACAGTGATACAGTAATACAGTGATACAGTTCTGGAGTAAATATTACATTTAAGGTAAATAAACACATTTAAAAATAAAAGTATTCTTTACGACGTATAGCTGAACCATTAAATGCAGGATGTAGGTATGTTTGTGTCAAGAAACAGCTCCTGTCCCTGAGTGTATGAATCTAAACCTAAATTAAAGGAAGATGTCATAAGTCTTGGCACTAATAGTGTGACCTCTATTTTGAAATTTTTCTTAAAATAAAGCAAGATGGCACTTAAAACCAAATTAATGGGGCATCATGACACCTTTACCATAAAAATAATTCAAAGAAGTAGAAACAGACTTCAAAGTATAAGAAAAAGTTAGTGCTTACTTGCATTTGAAAGAGTAGGGTCCTTGGTCTCAAATTCTAGCGGCATTTCTTGCTGGTTCTTTGATTTCTGGATCTTCTCTTGGTTAGATGATGCAGACATACCCATTGGATTTTCTCTGCCAACTGGAATTAAGATTTTGTTTTCAGAAATCATCCTCTCAAAAGTAGTTTGTTTCTTCTCAGAAAACTTGAACTTGCTCAGTTATGCAAGTTCAAGCCTCACTATTGTTTTAATTTCATGGACTAAATCAATTCTCTTTCATCAGAATGCCTAAATGAAATTTTATTCTTAGCAACATACTAAACACACATGAACACTCTTCCACAAAATCTGTCTATTGCTTTGTAAATGGAAGCAGTAATTTTTTGCCACAGTATGAATCAAATGACTTCTCCAAGATGTTTTTGACTGATCTTAAATAAGAGCTGATTTTTTTTTTTTCCTTCATAAGAAGGGAACTGAATAAAGTGTCAAAAACCCCACTTCATAGTTGCCCTACTGAAACATGGGACTCAAAGAAAAAGGCCTATATGCGAAGAAAGCATTAACTATTTTTCTTCCATTGAGAAGAAAACTATTCTGGTGCCTCCAACCTCGCAGACCCTTTTACAGTATATTTCATGAGTGTTACTTAGCTCTTTTTAGTTGTTTGCATTTTATTGTTAAGGCTTGGATACAGTACAGTTATTTTACGGGATAATAGTTGATTTACTCTGATTGTCATATGTTAGGGACTTTATCATAAATGAAAGAGGGACAGTGGTAGACAGTCACCAGATTTTGGTGTGGGTGAGCTACAGTAACATTGTACATCAATACTTTGCACATCAACTTTAACACTATTTTAACCATTTCCCAGGTTATGAATTTTTAAGAGCTATAGGTGTCTGATTATGCAGGATATAATATCAGCTGCTGGATTGAAAACAGCACAGCAGATAAGGCCCCCGGCCTGGGATATGGTCGACCCAAATCCAATTTCTAGTACTACATATGGTCCCTCAAGCACCAAAGGTAATCCCTGGACACAGAACCAGGAGTTAGACCCAAGAACCCCAGGGTATGGCCTCAAAATAGAAACAAAATTTATGAATAATTAAAAACAAATAAAATGACAACTAGTTCTTAATAACACAACTTCAAACAATACTTTTAAAAACATGCTAAAATGCTTTTTATGACCACACAAGTGTGGCTAACAGGAATTAACAGTACTAAGGAATGGAGTTATAGCAAAAACTAAACTACATTAGTGTCTGAAGAACTGTTCCATAAATGGCCTGCAAGTATTATAAGATGCAATTTCAGACAGTAATATGCTTTCAAAAAGCAAACTCTATAGAAACATTTCCCCATACAGTTTATTATTTACCGTACAATGTTTAAACACTGGGAATTTATTCCAGTAATAGCACTTTAAAATTTTAAAGGGGTGATCAGAAATAACTAGAAATATGTCTAATGAGGATAAATCTACAACTGGTATAAGGAAAACCTCTAATTTATGATGCATTTTATTATGATTCAGTAAGTAACCCATAATTATAGGCCTACATATTTAGAAGTAAAATAGAAATATGAGATTTACAAAGAGAAAATAAATGCTTTTCATGCCATAAGAACAAATCAATGCATAAGATACTACTTTGTCATTATGTATTATACTAAAATATACAGATTTTATATCAATTATATACTAAATTCAAATATATCCTAAATATACATATATATTTAGCACTTCCTGTAACATACGTGCTTTGCCTTTAATTCTATTAACTATTTTTCTTCTGAGTCTACAAGAGAGACATTCTAACCATTTCCTATATCTTATCTGTGTTTTTGAATTCTCATACAATAATAATACACCTAATGAGCTCTATATCACATATTGTACTATAACATCATATCAATGCAAAGTAGCCTACAGTGACTTTTACAGATTTGAAATAATAGATATGTTGTCATTTTGTTTCACTTTAATTTGAAGGTATAGAACTCTTTTGTTTTTTTTTAAGTTTATTTTCTTTTTAATTAAACATTTTATTATACCACTATGAGATACACAATTACAACGTTGTTCATGTTTGGAGGTTTGGGTCACATAGTGTTCCAGCACCCCGCCTCCACCAGTGCCCATTTCCCACCACCAATGTCCCCAATTCCCTCCCCCTCCCATAGCCTGCCTAAATGGCAGGTTCTTTATCTCTTTTCTTTCTCCCTCTCCCCCTTTCTTCTCCTACACATTGTGGGTTGCATGAAGGTATAGAACTCTTTAGAACACATCTTTAAGAAGAAATAATCCTTATAGAGCCGATGTCTTCATTTAAATATTGAAATGTTTTGCATTCGTTTTTAAATTTATGGTTTTTTAGTTAACTTTGATTATCAAGAGTGCAAATATTTATATACTTTAGGGATACAATGGTACCATACCACACCCTCTACTAAAATGTCAATACTTTCCCCAGGGCCCTACCACATCCACACACATCCTATTTGATAACCTCAGCCTGAGCAGCTTAAAGATTTGTTTTTATTGGATATTTCAAGTCACTTCTTCAGTTTCCTTGCAACCACATATAAATGAGATCACAGTATTATTAACCTTATCCTTCTCATTTATTTTGCTTAACATGACACTCTAATTCCATTCGTGTAGCAAAACTTAGTTTCATTTTTCATTCTACTCTGGTAGTAAAACTTAAGGTTTCATTTTTCTTTTCAGGGGGGACAAAGTTTGGGAGGGTTCATCCTGGGCCCAGCAGTACTCAGGACTAACTTCTGTCTCTTGGCTCAGGAATGGCTACTGGCAATGTTTAGGGACCATACACAACGCTAGAAATAGAACTGAGACAGCCACGTGCGGGACCTGACCTCCTGCCCCATCCCTCCATCTTTATTTTTTCTTTTAGCAGAGCAGACTTCCCCGAGTGCACATACACACACACACACACACACACACACACACATATTTGTATTTTGCTAATAATAGCATTATTTTGTAGCTTGTATATTTTATTATGAAATTACCAAAATTATTTTTGTAATTGATAACTGTTTGTTAATAATGATAGCAATTAGTTAACTGACTGTAACTTTGAAATGGAATATTTAGATTATATTACAGTTGTGTTTTGCTTTGCTTTGTTTTATTTCAGTTTTGGCACCATACCAAGCTGTGCCCATGGCAAATGCCTGACTCTGTGCTCAGGAATCATTCCATGTGGTATTCAGAGAACCATGCTCATGATCAAATCCAGGTTGGCCATGTTCAAGGCAATCACCCTAGCCATTTCTATTTTTTTTTTTTTTGCTTTTTGGGTCACACGTGGCAATGCTCAAGGGTTACTCCTGGCTCTACTCAGGAATTACTCCTGGCGGTGTTCAGGGGACCATATGGGATGCTGGGGATTGAACCCGGTTGGCCACATTCAAGGCAAATGCCCTACCCGCTGGACTATCGCTCCGGTCCCTTATTTTTAATTTTTTGAGAAATAGCCATGCCATTTCCATAGGTACTAAACAGTTTGCAGTCTAACAATAGTGAATAAGGACTTTTTCTTTCATGCCCACAATTTTTTTAGTCTTTTTAATACAAACTATTCTCACAGGTGTGAGGTGATACTTTATTGTCATTATGATTTTAGTTTATTTGATAACTAATGATGCTATTTTTATAGATCTATTGGCCATCTGTATATGTTCTTTTATTATTTATTTTTTGTTAGAGGATTTTATTTTTCCATTTTAACCCTTCTGCCTTTGTTTTAAATTAATCATCATGTGCCATGTATCTTTTTGGACTCTCAATTCCATTGGACTAAATTACTGCTTTTCTTCTGATACCACATTGTTTTTATTACTAGAGCTTTGTAGTAAAGTCTGAAATAAAAGAATGAAATGTCCTCAAGTTTTCTTTTTCTCAACATCATTTTGGCTATTTGGGAGTTTCACAGATCCCTAATATTTTAATCACCTTTTGTTCTAAGTCAGTGAAGAATACCATTGGAATTTTGATTGTGGTTGCATTGAGTCGGTATGATGCTTTTATACAGTATGATGATTATTTTGACATGTCAATTCTTGCATATTTTTGGAGGAACTTGAGAAAGATTAGTAATACATCATCCTTGGATGTTTAATAGAGTTTACTAGTTAACTCACTGAGCTTTTATTTGTAGATATACCATTGATTAATGTTTCAATCCTCTTGCTAATAATTTTCCCAGCCAATTTTAATATGATTTTCCAAATTTTTCTAAGTTCTCTAATTTGGTGACATAAAGTTGCTCATAGTAGTCTCTTGTGATCATCTATATTTCTGTGAAATCTTTTGTAACTTCTTACCTTTCATTTCTGATGCAGTTTGTTAAGGTTTTATCTCTATATTTTTTTATGAATCTAGCTGAGGGTTTGTCAATTTTTTTCACATTTTCAAAGAACAAGTGCTTAGTTACTGGTCTTTTACACTGTCTTATTTATGTATGCTCTCATTTTTATTATTTCCATCTTTCTCTGATTTTGGGTTTCATTTGATTGTTTTTCTAGTTCATTAACTGTGAGGTTATATTGCGTCTTTAGATTTTTTTTTCTCATTTTCTGTAGTAATCCAGTATTTCTATGAACTTTCCTTGTGGTACTGCTTTTCTTGTGTTCCATATGTTCTTATTACTCATATTCTTGTTTATTTACAATATTCTTGTTTATTTACAGAACTTTTAAATTTTCTCTTTTGATTTCCTCAATAACATCTTGTTTAGTTTCTAAATATTGGAGTATTCCCAGCTCTCTTTATGTTTAATTTCTAATGGTATTCCATTGTGATCTAAAAAAGATGCTTGATAAGCTTTTTATATTCAGGACTTAATTGACATTTTTATGTCACAGCATGTGGTCTATTCTCAAGAATGATCCATGTGTGCTGGAGAAAATGTGTATTCACCTCTGAGGACCTGGAAAGCACTATAAATGCCTATTAATCTCATATATTTTTACTTCTATTTGAAAACTATTGTTCTCATATTGATTTTCATGTCATTTTTAATCAAAATAGAGAGCATTACAATTAATATCTAGTATTTACTAGAATTTTCAAAAATGTTTAACTTACAGAAGGCAATGCCATAAATTGTTCTCATGGATTAATCCAAGAGCTTGCTAATCACAAGAATTTGCATTCCATAATCATAAGGATGACTTCTAATATATACGCATAATACCTGATAGCACAAAGCCATAGTAAGAGAAAACTCTGTATAACAAGGACAAAAGGAGTCTGTGCTATTTCCCCACAGGGTTAATGACTAGTACCAAAATCAGACTTCTTATTTCTGAAACTGATTGAATATTAATGGAACATTGAAATTTAAAAGTCTATCATTATCTAATTTGGAGAATAATTTCAATTCTACATTTTGTGCCAAAAAAACTATTTCAAACCAGTGAGTAAATATATATGTGTGTGAATATCTATATATGGATTGTCATCCAATGTTTATTTTCAATAATAAACAGTAAAATATCCAACATCAGGGACTGGTTAAATAGTTTCTGGTAACTACATCAAAAAGATATCTTCTTATAAATCATATTATAAATAATTACATTTATATTCTAATATAGTATAAACACTTATGTTAATAACCATGTGTATTGCTAAGTGATTAAAGTTAGGAATCATAAATTCTATATAAATAGATATACGAGTATAGGTCCAGGGTCTGGGGTCATAATATGTGGGTAGGCACTTGTCTTTCACATGGCCAAACCACATCCAATCCCTGCCAATACATAAGTTCCCTGAACCCTGAAAAAAATGATCCTTTGCTCAGGAGTAAGCCCTGAGCACCGCCAGGTGTAACCCAAAAGAAACAAATGAAAGAATACAGCTTCATACTGTAAAATATGAAATAGAATAGACATCTTCATAGAAAAAATTGTGAAAAGATGTACATCAAAATATAGCTAATTTTTTACCTCTGGATAGAATTGTGTATGGCATATTTTCAAATTTTTCTAGAATTAATGAGTTCTTTGAACTATAAAAATTAAATATATAAACTTAAATAGTATTAATGTCTACTGAAAGCTTAACCAGTAAATGATCAGAAAAATTATCCCACTTCTACTCACTATAAGCTACTTCATAATAAGTGGGAATATTCTTTTTTATTTTGTTTTGTTTAGCTTGGTGTGGGGGCCACATCTGGCGGTGCTCAGGGCTTATTCCCATGGGACCCAGAGTTCCATATGAGTGCCTAGTATTGAGCCTAGGTTTGCCACATGTTTGCAAAGCAAGTGCCAACCCACTGTACTATTTCCTCAGTTAGGAATGTTCTTTTCTAAAAAATCCACTGCCAAATAATTAAGGTGAAAATTTAAAACACACTAAAAATAATATATCTATTTCAAAATAAAATTAAATAATAAAATGCATGCTTTTTAGTTTCTGGCAAGAAACCATCATCCACAAAACTTAGTTATTATTACTACATCAAGAATTTTGCATATATTTACTCTCTACCCAGCTCTTGTGGGTAAATAGACAAGCTATTTCTGTGTTCCTGGTTATACAAGACACAGAAACTGAATCTGTCCAATACTAGTTACATTAACTAGTATCAGGGAGCTCATAAACAGAGAAAATATCCTAATCAGCCATGTGTTATAATAGAGCATATCTGGAGTCTATAAAAATTAACTTAATGTCTTCTGGTTCTACTGGTACTAACACTGTAGGTTAATAAACATGGCCTTTTATCTGTCTATCACACATTGACACGGATTGTTCTCTCTTCTACATATTTCCTTTCTAGACATTGCTGTCTTTCTCATCTTTTCTTCATTTCCTTTCCTTTATGTTAGCTCTCCTTCTAACGTTTCTGTCTATACCTATTTCTTATTGTCTTTTCTTCTACTCCACACTGTATCTTTCTGCTTTCTCCCAAGTCAACTATTTCCCTTCAGCACTCAGAAACAGATGGCACACCCATTTGCTGAGTAGGGTTTTCATTCTGTGCCTGCCTGAGGAGAAGACAGTGGGTAGAGGGAGTAGAGTGGCAGTAAGTTAAGGTGTACACATCCAGCAAGTGCAGAATTGTGATTATGGAAGCCCAAGACTACGAAGATATTGATGCAAATAGCACAAAGAACAGGATCAGATAAACCATCGTGGTAAATCAAATTCTTTGATTCTTATTTTAAATGATCTTGTGCAGAATATAATATAGTAGACATTGTATCAATGTAATATTCTATAGGATACTATTTATATCAGTATAAAGTAATAAAGATAAATAAAATAAGTATCTAACTTATTTTATTCATCTTATTAAATAAGAAAATCCTGAGGGTTTTCATTAATCAAAAATCTATGATACTTTATCAGGTAAAAATTGTATAGAAATTGAAGTAGGGGAGTGATTTAAGAACATAATAGAGTTACCTCATTAACATTGTGTGTGAGAAAAGGTCTTCCCTTTTCTTCAGGGTCTTCCTTGTTAAGACCCTGAAGGAACGGTTTGAGGCTCTTCATATTCCTGAATCAACCAGATGCCATTGGGCTACATTGGCACGTGATAGGGTCCAATGGAAATGTTACTGGCGCCCTTTCGAGCAAATCGATGAATAATGGGATTCAAGTGATCAAGTGATCAAGTGATCAAGTGAGAAAATATATTCTAAACTTAAACTGTTAAAATAGAGTCCTCGGATCCTCACGGCAGTTTGCTAGAGAACTAGAACTTGGATATAAGAGAAACCGATTCAAAAATCTTCACATTTCTGTCTTATCCATTCATTTTATAGCAGCTACTATTTTAAATTCAAATCCTATTTGTACTGATCTTTGTTCTTTCTCCTTTTATATTATAAGCACTGAGGGAAGGGGGAAGAAACAATGGGGGAAAGTGTGGATGTGCTATATGAAAAATATAAATTAGCAACTTCAACACTATTATAAACTTTGTATGTCCGTAAAAATAATAAAATGATACTTTTATTAAATAAGTTCATTGATAACTGATTTTTAAAAAGAAAATTATGGTATATATGCACAATGGGATACTACTCAGCTATCAGAAAAGATGAAATGCTGCAACTTGCTACTGCATGGATGGATATGGAGAGTACAAAGTAGAGTGAAGCTGGGCGGAGCGATAGCCCAGCGGGTAGGGCGTTTGCCTTACATGCGGCTGGCCCATGCCAGCCCGGTTCCGTCCCCGGCATCCCATATGGTCCCCTGAGCACCTCCAGGAGTAATTCCTGAGTACAGAGCCAGGAGTAAACCTTGAGCATCGCGGGTGTGACCCAAAAGCAAAAAAAAAAAAAAAAAAAAAAGTAGAGTGAAGTCAGTCAGGAAAGGGACCAGCACAGAATGATCTCTCTTATATGTGGGATCTAAAGAAACACAAGAGGGGAGTAACAAATGCTGAAAGGGAATAGAGAACCAGAGTCAGACCATGCATGGAATTCAGCTTTCCAAGGAAGTGGGATGGTGGGAGGGGACCGTGGCACAATGGTAGCTGGACACTGACACTATGGTGAAGGGTGTGATATTACAACATTGCATGAACAAACTATCATTCACAGTATTGTAAATATCCATCAAAAAAATTGGGCAAGGAGGGGGAAAGTGATAGCACTGAAACAGAGTTTCAGCTTCATGTCCTCTCAATGAAATGGATATTTCATGCACATACCTAAACCTGAAATGAAATGGATCTCAGTTCATACACATACCTAAACCTACACACAACCAGAAATTCGCACACATAAATGCACACACATGCAAACGATTTTTGACACTACGAAGGGAGCTGATTGCAGATATAACACTATAGCTAACATTACATTTCTGAGAATTGGACAGAAGTGGTCACCTTTGGGATTCCCAGCCCATCGTCCATGCCTCTACAATAGCAATAGCAAAAACAAAGGACTAAAAATGTAAATTTGGCTACTAAAAATGCCATAGAATGATCAGAAATGCATGCAAAGTAAAGAAGACAAAAGCAAACTAAAATGAAAATATTTCAAAGTAAACATACATTTGATGATTTGCGGATAAAAGAAAACATTCCCATTCTTAGTATAAATAATTGCCTTTGTCTTTCCATCTGATTGAAGTCCAACAAATAATCCTGGGCTCTTCACAGATTCCAGACTTACAGATGCATTTTCTAAGTTCTTCTTAATTTTAAAGTGGCAGTCAGTGTCTCCTGTACCCTGCAATCAAAATGAGTTAATTAATAAGAGTAAACATAGGGCAGAATTTAAATCCAGTAGCTCCATGAGAATGCACTTTTGCTTTGCTTATAAATCCACCTACAGACATATAGAACATTTCTTATAAATGTCATATTTTAACCCTGTTTCAGAAAGACTTTCTGATTGGTTAAGACAAGGTTATAGGTGGCACACTTAGAAGCACTTGGATAACAGAGTGGTGGAAATAAGGAGAACACAAAAACATGATGTGTTTCATTTCAAAGGTTTCCACCTGTTCCAGGGGAATAGAGGCTATCAAAAGGTGAAATCTTTCTTTTAAAAAAAAAACCAAAAATTCAGATGATAAAGGAGATAATTTTATGATCATTTTATTTATGTCTAACTCTAGATCAGTTCATCTCTTCTATTACAGAATTTCAGCAGTAAATGGAGGTCATGCAAATTACTTAGACAGTAATTATTTTACTTGTAAAGAATAATTTTACAATTATCTACCCTTAAATGTGAGCTTGTTGATAAGAACCAAGTGTTTGCTCTATTTCTCTCTTTTCCCCACTCAATAAAGAAATTAAGAAACTATTAACTTCTCTTGTGGTTGCAATAATTCTCTGAATTTAATTTGTTTATGGTCACACAGAGGATACCATCACATATACAAATTAATATGCATGACCAATAGGGTCCCACATATAGTACAAATAATATGTACAAATTCAAATGTAAAATAATATGTGCAAACAATGTGCAAATAATATGTAGGACCAATAAGGTCCCTCGTATGTGGGGGAAAAAAGAAGACAATAAGCTCAGGAGAATCAGAAAGAACTTACTGGAAAAGAAGAAGCTGGATTAATTGTTTTAAAGTTACAAAATGGGGTGGAAGTTAGGGGATATGAACATAAACTAAGACTGAGAGATAACAGAAAACATGATGAATCAATGAACATAAAGTGAGTCCAAAAAGGATCATATGTTTTGAGCGAAAAGAAAGATTTGATAAGTATCTGATGAGAGGGATTTGAAGGCTCAGCCCCTCCAAGATATAGACAGTAGCAGGCCAGTGTCAGTCTCTTTCCAGGTCAGACAGGTTTTTCTCAGTGAGTCCAGAGTTGATCTTTTCCAATAAATGTCATCTTGGTATGAGGGATGGAAATTGATTGAGGTCTTTTGGATCACAGGAGAAACAGTCCCCTTACTTACAGAATAACGATATCCCAAATTAATTCCTCGATGGGGAAAATAACAGGAATATCTCCAGAAAGAAGTTTTTGGTTGTTATTGGTGCAGATTTCTTTGCTCATGGACAGGAGTACACTTTCCTATGCTCAATGACCACAGGTCAAACTACAACCTCCACAGGCAAGGCATGTACCCCACCAATGATTTACATGCCATGCCCAAGAAATAAGCCTTTCATTAAGAAAACTATCTTGAGGCAGGGCAAATACCCACAGGCAAGACTTTAGAGTTCTTCTCTGAAGTCATTCCTCTTTATCACTTATTTGACTTCAACATCCCCACCTCCTAAATATGCTAGGACCCTTAGCAACATACATGCCCCTCCAGCCCCATTGTACTTGGGAATTTATAGCCATACCCATTCTCTGTGTATCCGTCATTCACTATAGGTTTTTTCTCCTACTGATCTGATTAATGTGCATTTCTTCCTTCGTCCACTCTCAGAAAAAACCCTGGGAGAGAGGACTTCCCTGTACCTGACACACACATGTTTTCAGATATAGGATCAGGTTTAAATCAGCCTGAAGAAGGTACCCACATCTGGCTTTTTTCAATTTCAATCTCAAGCCAATCGAGACCTTTCAGGCTCTCAACCACTCTTAATTATCTAAGAGAACAGAGATTGGCCACATTCACTGTAGTCTCCGAAAGCAGCTACTCCATGGGAGAATCTTCCCTTGTGAAAGGGCTCACACGTGCTTCCAGAGAATCTGCTGTATTTTTTGTCTTTTCTTCATTTTCTGTTGTTGCTGTGCTTGGGGGGGGGGGAGGAGAGGGCCTGGGAGGTTCATATATACTAGGGTGGCCAGGCACTGACACTCAGGTGATCTGAGTCTGAGTTTTATGTCTCTTCTTATCATGAGAGTATCTCCCTGTCCCTCATTGATGTCCCAAGTCCCCAGCTCATTCATTAACGCTAGGATAAGAACCCCCAGAATTCTCCTATTATACTAGAATATCCCATGTAAGTTCTCCATAGGTATGTCATTAAGTTCACCTACTGATCTGTCTGAAGTCTGTTCCTTTGCGCTACCAGTGAGAGAGAAGGACCTGGAGACATGGGAGGAAATTTTCCTTTTGCCATATACCTTTCCAGTGTCTATAAACTAAATTGCTATGAATAAACAAGGATCGTGCTTATATGGCTACTGATCACTCTTTAGTTTGCCTTTTCTACAAATTCTTCATTTTTGTTTTTGCTTTTTATTCTTGGTTAGTGATGAGTACCACCCATGTTGCTTTGAAGCTTATTTTTCTTCTTTAAATTAACAACCTTACAATTTTCCCTAGTGAACTACATGCTGTTTGTTGCTAACTCAAATCTCTATAACATCAAAGTCTATTAAATTGATTTACTCCTACAGCATACAATTTTATGGTAACAGAAATAGAAACATTTGTTATAGGATCAGCATTACTTGATATCAATGTAATTGTGTTTTGCATAAGAAACGTTTTCAAATATACAATGGCAGGCACATTAGAAACATTAATGCTTCATTCCATTCAATTCCATTTATAAAATAAGCATTTGTTGTTTAGATACCAGGGCTGAGGCACTGTTTGCCTTTTAAGACACAGTAACAGGAGCAAGCACTGACATTTACCTTTCAATGTGTCTTAAGTACCTGTGGAGGATGTAAACAGACCTACCAAAATCTCTTAAAACATGCAAACAAGGGTAATTAAAATGATTCTTAGGGCCTGGAATGTAATTCAAACAGTGGTGCTAATGCCTATGTGTGTGAGGATTTAGGTTCCTTCCCCACACAGCAGTCTGGTTTTTAGGAAACCAAAAAACAACAAGAGTTGATTGCGACCATTCTGCTTTCAAGATGCTATTCCAGCTTGGTACTTCATGAGCACACAAAGTGCAAATGATAAGTTTGATCCCCATGCATCAATGCTGTTTCTTACCAGTCATAAAAGCAGATGTGTTTTTGATTTAAAAAGACATCCTAGCAAATTTCAGAAGAATTTTAATCACACAACCAGAGCAGCACATCCTCCAAATCAGTGGTGGTAATCACTTGTCACTTGTCTTCCCATTGTTCATCGATTTGCTCCAGCAGACACCAGTAACATCTCCATTCGTTGGGAATGAGGCCCATTATTGTTAATGTTTTTGGCATATCGAATACACCACGGGTAGCTTGCCAGGCTCTGCCATGGCTCTGGATTCATCCCAGATGGGTCCAGTCTTTTCTATGTCAGGCCATCAACCATCCAAACAAGCTCTCAGTGGTAATACATATATATATATATATATATATATATATATATATATATATATATATATATATATAAACCTCTAAAATGGTAATAGCAGAAGTAGGACTTCTAAGTCTTCTGAGTGTTGTGGAGGTTGTTCTCTGCTAAAACACCAGCGTCTTGGTTAAACAACAATTGTTTCTATGACTGGCACCATCAGGAGGTTCCTCAACCCTTCAGCCCTGGCTAATTACATCAGTCTGATACACACAACACAAGTGACACAGCAAACACATGCAGGAAGTCTTCACTGACCTACCGCAGTAACAGGTGTGGGAAACCACAGCCAATGACTCTATCCTTTTGAAAAACTAATAGAGGACACACATAGACCAGCTAACAGAGAAAGCATTAAATTCTGAAATCCTTCAACTCTGCCCAATCTTTCTACAATTATCCACGGGAGCTGTTAGGTCATTTGCCTGAGTTCCTTCTAGATAAAACACACTCATTCTACACATTCATTCACCTGATACATTATCAAAAGACCAGTTGTAGGAAATATTCTGAAGGAGAAACTGTTGTGGTGTTTGGAATCCCCACCCCCAGGTAACTGGATCCTTTCCCTTCATGGCACACCAGTGCCAACATCTCGTTATTATGAGTCTTTGCCACATACTAGGGACCAGCTTTCAGCCTTGACTCTGTCTGTGGGACAGTGGGAAAGATATTTTGCTGGGCTTGCATTCAGCTCTTTAGCTAGAGACTGATTATGCCAGTGCTACATAATGCTCCTCTTCCTAATTGGTAAAGTTCTGTCCATCTTCCTGTGTTCACAAAGTTCTTTCAACTGAATGTCAGTGACTGCTCTCAGTCTGATCATATATGACTGAGTGACCCATACGTACAGAGGAAGAAGAAAGCAAGATTATTTAGAATAAGGCAGAAAAACACAAGATTTCCTGACACATCTGTAGAGAAAATTGGCTTAGTTTATCTATAAACTGCACATTGGGAAGGGCAATGGAAAACTGAAGAGACAGAGAGCAACCTCAGAGATTGCCAAGGAATGAAAGAGATTGTGAAGAGTGTGAGAATGACTATTCAGCTTGACCATGAAACAGCGAAACAGAAAATGAGAAGCACCTTTGTTGGAGCCAGATTACTAATGTCGGGCTATTCCTGCCTTGCAGTGACACTTATCTGTGCCTCTCTACTCTCACAAACATTAGGCGATGTACCCCAAAAAGGTGCCACAGAGTAACACAACATCCTTCTCCACATCTTAACTTGATCACTTGACATCCCGTTATTCATCGATTTGCTCAAGCGGGTAACATCTCCTCTAAAGATCACGTGGCCACCCACTACAAGATGGTCAGCTTCTTCGTCAAGACCCTGAACGAATGGTTTGAGCTCTTCGTATTCCTGAAACAACCAGATGCCATTGGGCTACACTGGCACGTGATAGTGTCAAATGGAAATGTTACTGGTGCCCATCCTTCTCATAGCTCTGATTATTCCTACACAAGCCAGAAGAAAAAAAAATTATATATTTTTGTTGTGTGTTGGTAACATGAAGTAAGAGCTACTTGCAGATGATTCTCCTATGGAATGACTGAGCATTATACATCATATATTTCTATCTGGCCTCAGGACTTATGCTGCTTATATTTCATTGAGAGACCATAAGTATTTTGTTTTGTCTATGAAGCGTGGTTCTCTCTGTCTTGAGACAGGATATCAGCCATCTCACCAAGCACTTTCAAGGCGGTCATGAAGGGAGAGGAGCCCAAACCTCGGGATATTTCATACACATACCTAACCCTGAAATGAAATGGATCTCAGTTCATACACATAGGTCCAAGGGATGGGTGATAAAGGAATTTACCAGGAAAGCAGGATGTTCAGGTAAAAGCAAAGTCAGTGTATCAGAAGAGAATACACTGATAAGACAACATCGTGGAGACCATCTCTCTCACCAAAGAGAGAGACCTACTTTGCACATTTGGGGGTCTATTATTTTGAAGATGTCTAATATTGCAGAGACCCACACATTTATCTTGTGTCACTGTGGAAATTTCTGCTTTGTAGTTAATTCTGGGAAGTGGGTGAGCAGGAGACATGTAACTGTTCTGGGAAGGGAGTGAGTGGTCTATAAGATGCTCTGAACCAATCGTGAGCAAGGAGTGAGGTACCTATAAAATAATTTGAGCCTATCCCAAGAAGGCAGTGGGTGTTCTGATTCTAGGAACTGAACAGACAACTGAGCATCAGGGTGGCATGTAGGGTCTCCTGGGCACAGCTGAGTGCGATCAGCCTTTTAGATGTGGAGACTGAGCTAGGTAACACACAGTAGAACTCACCAATCTGAGACTCATTATCTTACAGCAAAGTCAGAGCCTCAGAGACCCTTGAATGATCTGAGCCACCCACAGAAGCTCATGCAAACTTTGTTTTATCATCAGGTGTCCTACTGGGAAGGATAAAAAGCAGAGAGGGAGCACCTCTCAGCTTACCAATAAGCTACAGTAAATAAACAACTGTAAAAACAATAGGAAATACAGTGTTAAAAGGCAATTAAATGTGTAATCTTATATGCACTTACCATTCAATTACAAATGCATAAAGGATGTTGTCAATTGCCTTCCACATCCTCTCTTAACTCTCAGTATGCTGAAGAACCTCTAACATTTAGATTTCTTTCCATTTTTGGTGGCTGGGGACTCCTAAGTGGTGCCAGGAGACCAAGGACATCTCCCCCTGATTCTCAGCCAACTGGATTAATGAATGAGTTAACGCTAGAGCCCAAGGATGCAGTACGGCTTGGGCCTGCAGTGCCAGAGAATACCTGTTATCCTAGTGATGCTCAGGGGCTCCAGGGATTCATCCAGCAGTGCTTCCGGGTCTCCAGGCTACACCTGCAATGCTCAGGGAACTCTAGAGTTCTAGGGATAGAATCAGGATCAGCTGCATATAAAAAGCTAACTCCTTGGGGTCATAGTTATAGCACAGTGGGTAAGTCCACCTTTCACACAGCTGACACAGGTTCCATTTATGGCATTGCATGTGGTTCCCCAAGGACCACCAGGAGTAACCTTGAGTGCTAAGCCAGGAGTAAGCCCTGAGTATTGCTGGATGTGACCCAAAGGCTCCCACTCCAAAAAAAGGAAATTAACTCTTGTGCTATCTCTATGACAACTACTATTTATATTTTTTAAATGGCTTCCCTTATTAAAAGTTAAGGGTTTTCAGGCACTAAAAGAAGCAATATAACTGAGGAAATAATATTGAGCTGAGAATTTCTAGAGCTGTTTTCCAAGTTTATTCTATTTATATTCCTCTTTATAGGAAAAAGTTACTCAGAACTCCCCTGCAAATCTACTCAGAAAGTGAAGAAACAGAAAGCACTCCTCAATTGCACACAACATTACTACCCTCCTGGATTACTTACTACTCTCCCTAAGGCCCCATCTACAAGGTGGTTAGCTGTTTGCCCCCACTTTGAGAAATACTGTGCTAGAGTCTTGATCCTCAGATCTCCTCAGAGCATGATTTGGGGACTAGCCTCATACATAGCAGGAAACATGTTAGAAATACAAATGTACAGCTTCTACTCAAATCTATGAAATCGAATCTTTGTTCTAACACAAACCCAGGTGATTTGTATGTACGTTGTGTCTCATAAGTAGCATCAAAGTCAGAATCCCTTTCTAAGCAATGCTATATGCAGCTACCCCTACCCAGATAGTAAAAACATCACTCAAGGTGAGGGAGCACCACATATAATATCCAGTTTCCAGAATTTTCAAATGTTAAGGCATACTTAGAAAGTTTCCATTCTCCTCTCATTGCTAACAGTTGTCTGAAACATTTGCTGAGGGAAGCATGAGCAGATGCTTACTGTTCCATCACACTGGCCATCCTTAATCCTCAGATACATCCGTGCATGTTTCACACTCTCAAACATGCAAATGCCAGAGCTGATTGTATGCACTTTCCAGTATGATTCTTCAGATTGATTTCCCACTCCAGTGCAGGACCCATCAGACTGAAGACACAGAGCCTGGCATAGGTTTGTAGCCAATAGAACCACAGCACTGTTGAGAAATATACCCTTCAAAGCAACAAACAGAACAGAAAGCAGTAAATAATAAATCCATGTTTGCTAGAAGTTATAGAGACTGTTCTCTTACAAATCTTCCAGTCAACTGGATTTTACCAGAAATCTGATGGTTATAGACTAACGAAAAAGGAGGAAATGAATCATTTAATTGACATGCAGAGATAAACTAAAATGATATTTTGGCTCACTATATTTCTATCAAGCATTATTTTTGAAGTGTAATAGTTGATAATCAATGATAAAGAGATTAAAATACAAGTATTTCACTAAAGAAACATGCAGTGACTTTAAACAAATAACTTTAATACAAATAAAACCAGAATAAAGATAGTGTGTTCTAAAAAGTTCATGAACCTATTTGGTACTCTAGAGCAATAGTTAATATTTGCACATGTGGGGAATGGGTGGAGAACATGGCAGGGGAAGGTGCTTGACTTGCACGTGGCCAACCCAGGTTTGTTCCCCGGATCGCCATAGGTTCCTGAGTCCTACCTGGAGTGATCATAAGAACAGAGCTAGGAGTAAACCCTGATCACCAGTGGGTTTTCAAGAAAAACAAAACATTAATACAAAATGTTAAGCTCAGACAGCCAAGAGAAATTCCTGAGTGCAGAGCCAGGAGTAACCTCTTAGTAAACACAAAACATAAAAAAGTTAAGCCCAGTGTAATATTTATTAGTCTTAATAGTTAAAATGTAGGAACCACTGAAGTGACTATTAAAAGATAATTAGATAAAAAAGACTTTGTATTATTTACAATGGTTAAATATTCAAC
>JAJIBD010019005.1:0-18357 GCA_021461705.1 Cryptotis parvus | reverse complement strand
CATCTATGGACAGTGATGAGATACTTAAGAAAAGCACCTATATTTGAAAAACGTTCTAATATTTTACACTAATTTTTTGCTAAGAAGGAGCAGTTATTCTTCAATATTTTATCACTATGAGGGTCTAAACTCTTATTATTATTGGAATTTTAAAAATCTGTCTTCTCTATGTAAAGTGTTTTCCACAACGGCTGGTTTATCTTTTTATAAATCCTGATTTCCTATATTATAAGTTTATTATTGAATATGATATTATACTTTTATTCTGAGTAGTATATTTGTCATAAACTTCAGAAATGTAGAGAAGAGATCATGAAAACTCATCTTTGAATTTTTTTAAATTTGTGCAACAGAGTAGATATAATGCACATATTAAGTATTTGGTCTAATTAACCCTAATAAATTAATTGACTCATTCATGGTGATGTTGAAAGACTAAAAATAGAAAGGCGCTGGCATGACTTTCAGTTTTCCTAACCATTATAAATCATCTTTACTTTTGCTACCAGATAAACAGAAGGTAAGCTTATTAATTAATTCTTAAACTGTGAAATTGTTATAACTTTGAATAAATGTCAATACTTTTTTGCGAATAACTGTGTCAACATTCTATAATGATATGCATTTATCACTAAAATGTTCACTGTAGGCTATGGGGAACAGATAATAACATAATTCACTCATTTTTATTTCTACATATAACCACTGATGGATAATCAACATATTAAAATTCTACTTCTGGTATTTAGAACTGTTCTATTGGAGAAGATTCAAACGCAAGTAAACTGTAAGACATATTTCATTTCATTGATTTTTGAAAGGTAAACACAAGTATAAATATGGGTATTTCTTGCGAAAAAAAATGTTTTAACTAGCATATATTGTGGTTCATGTCAAAGAAAGTGATCTAATAATGCTTCCCTGTTTGATACTTTCTTATATTGGATGATTTTATAATTAAATAAGCATATAGTAGGATATCAAATATTTTACTTATCTCCAGAAGAAAATAAGAGTACAAAATAATTAGTCAAATATTTGCTTGACATGTTGGTATATATTTCATCTTGAAAATATATACCAAGTTTCTTGAAAAAATACTGTATTGTAGGAAGTTATGGCTGTTATTGTACAAAAATGTGGCTTATATACTTCAAAATATAATACAGTACATATTTCTGAAACACATGAAATCACTAAACTGAAACAGTAAAAATAAATTTAAGAAGTAATGAAAGTTAATCTTTTATAGAATGTTTAAAAGCTAATGACCATACTGTATGTTGCACTAAGACAAGATGTTATGGTAAACAGAATTCTGTTCTCCATTTCTCTGGTAAACAGAATTTGCAACTTTTCCAGATATTTTCAGTATATGCCTGATTTATACTTTAATTCTAAATCAGACTAAAGTGAATTGTCTGGGAAGCCGCCGGGGTCCCCAACAGTGCCGGGAAGCAAGTTCCCTTCTACCTCCAAAGCCGGCGGGGAATGGATGAAAACTCAGGAATCCGATGCAGTTTTAAAAAGGACTTTACTATCACGGGTTCCAATGTACAATCCTAGCACAGGGAAAACCTCCAGACTCTGAGTTCCCAGCTAGGCCCCAGCCATGTGTAGGCCAAGATGGCTTCCACCATGTGTTGAGGCCCAACAGAGATGGAGAGGACAGAGAGGCAAACGCCAAGTGAAACCAAAATGGCAAAAAGGGAGAAAAAAAGGGTAAAAGAGAGGGCCTTCTTTTCTTCTTGCAGCTTATTTTATAGCTAGAAATCCTCCCAAACTCCCCAATGGGCTGGGCTATCGAGAGATGAAAATAGGAAAATAGGGGCCAGCATACAGGGCCTTCACGGACGGCTGGGAAGGCTGGCGCTCGGCTCGCGCCGGGCCTAGCTGACCATGGAACCCCGAGGAGGGCAGATGGGTTTTGGGGAGCGAGCCCGTTGCCTCTGAGGGGTCCCGGAAGCAGCCGGATGAAACTCGCCCATCACACTAGCCACCATTTTTGCTGTCCGGACGCTGCGAAACTGCTTCAGACCAGATCAACAGAGCAAAACCAGTTCGAGCCCAGTGGACTGCAAGCGGCGCGAGGGCCACTAAAATAGTGAAACAGTAATGTCTTTTAATGCACTGCATTCAACCAAGAGCAGGAAAGTTTGTTGAGAAGGAGATATAAAGAGGAAATAAATGACATACAGAACCCGCCAAGTGGTTGAGGTGCGGGACGGGGAGGGAGGTGGGGACATTGGTGATGGGAGA
Source organism: Cryptotis parvus (assembly GCA_021461705.1). NCBI lineage: Eukaryota > Metazoa > Chordata > Mammalia > Eulipotyphla > Soricidae > Cryptotis > Cryptotis parvus. The sequence continues at coordinate 16,098 of JAJIBD010019005.1, read as the reverse complement.
TGGGTTTGGGAGGAGGGTGCGTGTTGGAACACTGTAGAACCAAAGCTCTACATGAGCATCTTTCAATTAAAAAAGAAAAAGGTGGAATCTACCACAAACATGTGGGAATCAGTGGTTAGGTAAGACAGAGAAGGGAACAGTGTGCTAATATTTGTCAAAAATGATAATACCAGCCTAGAACTGAGCATTGAATATAGGAAAAAAGATATACATGATGATCTCTGAATGTATGTATTGCAATCCACAATGTGTAAGAGAAGAGAGAAAGAGAGAGAGAGAGAAGAGATAAAGAACTTGCCATAGAGGCAGGCTAGGGAGGGGGGAGGGAAGTGGGGACATTGGTGGTGGGAAATGGGCACTGGTGGAGGGATGGGTGCTGGAACACTGTATGACGGAAACCCAAACATGAACATCTTTGTAATTGTATATCACATGGCGGTGTAATAAAATATTTTAAAAAAATAAAAAAATATTGTTTTCCAGAAAGGCTGTACCAGCCGGCATTCCCACCAACAATGGATGAGTGTCCCCCTTTTCCCCACATCCACGCCAGCACTTGTTATTCTTGCTCTTTGAATATGTGCCAGTCTCTGTGGTGTAAAGTGGTATCTCATTGTTGTTTTGATTTGCATCTCTCTGATGATTAGTGATGATGAGCATTTTTTCATATGTTTTTTGGCCATTCGAATTTCTTCCTTGCTGAAGTTTCTGTTCATTTCTTCTCCCCATTTTTTGATGGGGTTGTTTGTTTTCTTCTTGTAAAGTTCTACCAGTGCCTGATATATCCTGGATATTAACCCCTTATCAGATGGGTATTGGGTGAATATTCTTTCCCATTCTGTGGACTGCTTTTGTATCTTAGTCACTTTCCTCCAAAGACTAGAAATTGAACTCTCATTTGACCCAGCGATACCACTCCTGGGAATCTACTCTGGGAAACCAAAAATACGCAGCGCAAACACCATTCCTACTTTTATGTTCATAGCAGCATTATTCACAATAGCCAGAATCTGGAAGCAACCAGAGTGCCCGAAAATCGATGACTGGATAAAGAAGCTTTGGTACATCTACACAATGGAATACTATGCAGCTGTTAGGAAAAATGAAGTTATAAAATTTGCCGATAAATGGATGGACATGGAGAAGATTATGTTGAGCGAAATTAGCCAGAAGGAGAGAGACAGATACAGAATGACTGCATTTATTTGCATGGCATAAATATATATGTACATATTATGATACCAATATCCAAGGTCAAGTGAAACATATATCAGGAGGTCTTGTCAAAGGTGGAGATTATCACAAACGTGTGGGAGTCAGAGTTTAGGTAAGACAGAAAATGGAACAGGGGGCTAACAATAGTCGAGGGTACTAATGCCAACCTAGAACTGAGCATTAAATAGAGGCAAAAGGATACAAATGACAACCTTTTAATGTATGTTCTGTAATCCATAGTCTGGAAGGGAAGGAAAAGAGAAAGAGAGAGAAAGGGAAAGAAATAAAGAACCTGCCATGGAGCCGGGCTGGGGAAGGGGGAGGGAACCGGGATGTTGGTGGTGGGAGATGGGCACTGGTGGAGGGACGGGTGCTGAAACACTGTATGACCAAAACCCAAACATGAACTTTTTAATTGTATATCTTTTTATTTGTATATCTCACGGTGGTATAATAAAATACTTAAAAAAAAAAAAGAAAAAACAAAAAAAGAAAAAAGAAAATAGGAAAATAGCTATATAGAAATGTAGCAACTTCAGGAGGCCTTCTGGATGTTTACAAGAACCCAGAGCTAATTCAAAGCCTCCTAGCAGAGCTGGAAGGAGCTATAAGCTAAATGTGACTTCCCCTGGCAGGGAGCGTCAAATGCTCTCAGGTAATTTCTCACAGCACCTCACCTAATGTCTTGAGTCAAGATCTGTCTGGAAATGCCTTTGTAGGGCAGAGAAGGGGGTTTCTGAGATGGCATGTCTCTGTACCAAAGACTAATACTAATGCCAGTTAAATATTTCTCCAAGCCTTCTCAAGAGTCTCGTCTACTTCATGGTAGTTTTGTATTTTACTTGCCTTTGAATTATCAGGGAGCCATGCTTGCTTGCTTGCTTGGAGGCAAACAGCATTTCTCTTTGGTCTAATTACTTAGAGATCCAATGTGGCCAGGCAAATATGCTGGTAAGATCTAGCTAGTCCCACGATGATTGTGGTAGCATGAGAGAATATTTATACTAGCTAGTACAGAATACATGGTAAGATAAACTGTGCTGTCACATTTAAACTACCCCCTTATCTACAAAGTGATTTGCAGGTGCAATCCAGGGCAGATGCAGAGGCTTTTAGGCTTTTAGGTGTCCTGCAACAGTGAATGTTTCAAGAATTTCCACAATTAGTATTTATCCATTGTAAATTAAATATCTTAAATCTCTACTTTTCTTCTTTTAAAGAGAATATTTGTTCTAATTCAAACTTAGTATAATAATCAACTCACTATTCTCATAATATTTTCATGTGCAAATATAATTATGCTTACATTTAAAATAAAAATATTGAACACATAGCACATTCACAATTTAAAAGAATGTGGACAAAGCAAATAATATGACTATACTTATGAAGAGTTAAAGGAAAGCCAAAATTTTCTTAGCTATATTTAATTGAAATTAATTTTGGAACTTTGTATTCAGTCCTTTCTTAGAAATTTATGAAATGAAACTAACAATGAATTGTACTTGGCCATTATCAATGGGCAGGATATTATTAGTCTATCAATGTAAATAACATTAATTAAACACATTTATTTCCATTTCATAAATGGACTATGACTCACAGCAGTCAAACATTCGGCTGTACAATAACCATATGGGTGATGCAAAAATTAAAGCAATGTTCATGTGGTTTTTAGCCTAATTCTCTTTTCTAATTACACTTTATAGTCATAATAATGTCTTTCAGCATTATTTCAACTTTCTGAAACAGAATCCCAGCAACATCACAAATAAAACATTGATTTAAACTATAATTTTGGTAATAACAAAGTGAAAAAATAAGAAAACAAGTTGCACATAGAACTATCACTTATTTTAAATAAACATATTTTGAAATGTTCAGTCCTTTCTGCATATGTATATATAAATGAATATGAATTTACTTTCTGAATAAAATTTTATACCCTGTCATTTTATTTTATTATAAGCATTCACCTACACTATACTTGCATTCCATTGGATATTAAAAAAATCTTAGAATATTAGAACTGAGATTGCTTATATAGAAAATAGAAATTGTGTATATTATTTTATAACTGTTTATTATTATAATAATAATAATTATTATTATTGACATGACAAAGAGGTGCTAGGGAGGCATGGTGGGTTCTAGTCCTGGCCTGCCACCCCAGCAGAGCCTCACAACAAGCCGACGACCTCCCCCCTGACTCCATAGGGGCCGCCATTTTCCACATCCGGACTTCCCTCTAGTCACAACTCTACGAGCAGACCAGACTATTACAGCCCGGATCATCGACAGCCACCCTGCAGCAGTTTTTTTTTTTTCAATCTGGCCCAGGTAAGCTGAACCAGAGACTCTCAGACATGGGGCAGAGCTGCTACTTGCTCTCCCTGTGCCCAGCTGCTCATGAGGTGCCTGGGAGGCATGGCGGGTTCTAGCCCTGGCCTGCCACCCCAGCAGAGCCTCACAACAAGCCAGACGACTCCCCGCAACCCAACTCCATGGGGGCCGCCATTTTCCACATCCGGACTTCCCTCTTGTCACAACTCCACCCAGCAGACCAGACTATCACAGCCCGGATCATTGACAGCCACCCTGCAGCAGTTTTTTTCAATCTGACCCAGGTATGCTGAACCAGAGACTCTCAGACATGGGGCAGAGCTGCTACTTGCTCTCCCTGTGCCCAGCCGCTCATGAGGTGCCCCGGAGGCATGGTGGCTTCTAGCCCTGGCCAGCCACCCCAGCAGAGTCTCACAACAAGCCAGACGTCCCTCCCCAGACTCCATGAGGGCCGCCATTTTCCACATCAGGACTTCCCTCTTGTCATAACTCCACCCAGCAGATCAGATTATCACAGCCCGGCTCGGCGCAGCTGCTAGCAGCAGCCTGGTTCATCAATAAATGCTTTATTTAGAGGTGACTACAGGAGTATGCCACCCGCACAGCAAGACTGGCAAGCTGCTCGTTTCATATTTGATATGCCAAATACCAGTAGCATTTATATTAGGTCATTCCTATGACCTAATATAATGGTTTGAGGCTCTTTATGTTCCTGGTCAAGCGGATGCCTTTGGGTGCTACTAGCATGAGACAGGATGGAGATATTACTGGTGACTGCTCTAGCAAATAGATGACGAACGGGAATCTAGTTATCTAGTGAACTGTTTATAATACTACAACTCTCAACACTGCTGCAGGTAGACCCTCAATTGAAACCTGTTGCTGAATGCTAACCTGAATTTATCTCCATTCAGCTATTTATTTATTTATTTATTTATTTATTTATTCATTTATTTATTTTTTGCTTTTTGGGTCACACCCGGCGATGCTCAGGGGTTACTCCTGGCTTTGCACTCAGGAATTACTCCTGGCGGTGCTTGGGGACCATATGGGATGCCGGGATCAAACTCGGGCCAGCACAGGCCTGCCATGTGCAAGGCAAACACCCTACCCGCTGGGCTATCGCTCCGCCCCATTCAGCTATTTATTGACAGAACTATTGACTGATTGATTGACTGACTGGCACAGAGCACAGAGTACTGGCAGCGTTCAGTGCTGCTAGAGATTGTTTTCCTGCTTAGAGATTGTTTTCAGTAGTGCTGAACAGATAATACAACAGGGCATCAAAATAGGGCTCTGCCATTCCAAGCAAGTACATCAGTCCATTAAGGCATCTCTCTGGCTCCCATAATATCCAGATATAATTCAACTCTTGCTCAGATGTACTTACCTTAAAATAACACCCCTAAACTTAGTTTCTGATCTCAAAAAGATTCTAGTAAAGATGATCCTTTTGGTTAGAAGTTTTCTTTTACAAGAGATTCAGGTAAAAAAATGTGGTATTTAAATCCTAGATTCTAAATTTTAGCTTCAATAATTGCTTTTCTTTTTTTTTTTACTTTTTTTTTCTAGCTAAGCAAAGAAACAAATAAATTTTAGTTTCAATAATTACTTTCTAACGGTTTGAGGCTCTTCATATTCCTGAATCAACCAGATGCCATTGGGCTACATTGGCATGTGATAGGGTCCAATGGAAATGTTACTGGCGCCCGCTGGAGCAAATCGATAAATAACGGGATTCAAGTGATCATGTGATCAAGTGAGTAATTGCTTTCTATACACATGTGGAAACTTTACATTTAGAGAAGAGTGGATTATAATTCAATGGGAATTTTAATGGCACTGTTGAAAAAAGTCTTTGTCTTGTTGCTGTTTAGTGAAGCAAAAGTAGTGCTTATTAAAAGAAATTTCCTTAGAGAACTGTGAGAAAAGAAAGACAGATTAGCTACTCTAGATCTCAGGCGGGAAAAAAAGCCTAAGATAGTCTTTCTAACTCCCAAACTTTATGTCAAGCTACTTGCTTGAAATGTTAAGATTAAAAACAGTTTATTATTTGGCCATTTAGCAAACGATGGATTTCCATATACATAGAAAATATTCATAAGCACACTTAAAATACTCAGTCACAAAGATACTGAAAATTTTTAAAGTTCTGGGGAGAATCATGAATGATACACACTGACCACAAAGACTGTCAGCATTAACTTGGAGCTTGCAGATGGAGCACCAGGGACTGAATATGTAGCCCCACATTACTAAATCATTTTTGTGAACCTCCCTCTTGTTGCTTCTAAGATATTTTATGTATGATTTTATCAACATAATTATAATATGTTTGATGCATAATTGGCTTACCTTTGTTTTATTCCTGAATAAATTATTCCTGAATCTGGATATCATTTCACTTCTCCAGTTTGTTGAAGTTGTCTGCTTTTATATTTGAATAAAGTTTCTGCTGACACCACCTTTTGCAACCTGTATGATACACATTTAGCGTCTCATTGTTGTTTCATAAGCACTGATGCATCTTTGTTAAAATTATTTTTCTTGGGGCTGGAGACAGACTACAGCTGATAGGGTGATTGCTTTATGTGACGAATTCAACTTCCGATCCTGATATTCCGTATAGTCCCCCCAAGAACCACTGCAAATAATTCCAGAAGGAATCCCTAAGCATCACTGTTTGTTAACCAATTTTTTTGTTAAATGTTTTTCTTGGATCAGAGGGATGGCACAGCAGGTAGGTTTCCTTCCTTGCATTGACCTGACATGGGTTTGATTCCCGGCACCATATAAAGTCCTCTGAAAACCACCAGGAGCGGTACCTAGGTACGGTGTCTAGGGATCTGATAGCCTGGGATACTGCTGGTATGTCTCCAATACCAAAAACAAAGAAAACATTTTCTGATACTTGTGGAAATATTTTTAAAATGCCCTATTTTAGTTGTTGTTGACAACCAGTTTCACCATCATCCATTTTAATTTTGAGCTCTATTGTGTTTTTAAGTTTAACTGAATTTTTTTTTCTGCTCTGTTCTGAAATATCTTCAGCTGGTTTACTTAGCTCTGTTATATTAGTAATTTTCCCCAGATTTATGTCCTGATCCATCACTTGGGGTGACTTCCCCCTATTATATTCCATTATATTTTCTATTCTGTGTTTACTTTTATGGTTTACACTTTTACAATAACTTTCCTTGTAGAAACAATTTTGAGTTTAAAAGAAGTTGCATAGTATTGGTCTAGAATGTTAATTTTGCATGAATTTCTCATTCCACATTGACCTCCACATAAGGATGAAGTCAAAGGCAGTTGATGATCCAAGTGCTCAGCCTGTTCTGTAGGTAATATGACATTAAAACGTTGTCTTAGGTAACAATAAGCATAGCCTCCATGTGTTTTCTAGATGGTTGAGTTAGGGAAAAGCTCTGCAATAATTTTCCATTTAAATTAGATTCCACTACCTGCTACCTACTTTTTCTTAGAAATCTCAGACTACTATTGACCCCTCCATTTAACCCTGACTGTAATCTCAGCAGGTGTTTCAAGGTAATAATTTCTTCTAAAACTCACAAAATCTAGGCAAGAAGATTATGTGGATATTGCAAATTTTTATCTGGCAGATTACCCAGGAAATGACTCGATCTTTAAAAGCGAACTAAGGTTTCACTGTACATACACCGCTAGGACCATAACGTTTTCACAGAAATGTTAGTCCTAGCTGTCACTGCAGAAGACTAAGTCTAGTAAGTAAAGGAAGGAGGAATATGAAAGGCAGGTATTTCTGCCTTGAAATGGTTCAATACTGGCTTTGAGGGCATATTGGGTATTGAAGTAGGTTAGATTTTGTAGACTAAGGAGACACTGTACAAGTTTGGTGCCACAAACCTAGCAGTCTTACTGGGGTTAGGGGTCATAGACTCCAAAATGCTCAACTCTCCAGGATGCTACTATTATAGTTTCATAAACTTCATCAGGGGCAATAAACATAGAGAAAGAAATTGCAAGATTTCTCTGGAACGACCTTTTTTCAGTAGTATTGTGTGCTCAGTCATGAAGAGATTCCCACAAGAGAGACCACTACAAGGGACCAAAAACTCTCCAAGATCCCAATAAGTTGTAGGGTCTGGTAGGCTTGGGGGCTGCAGGATTGCACAACAGACATCAGAAATACTTACTAGCCTGCTATGTTTTGGAAACTCATAGGGTGTTAATTTGTTGTACGGACCTGCTTGCTGTCTAGCATTCAGTTGATACAGCCTCGGCAGTGCCTGTTAGTTGACAAAGAATGGGTCATTTTTATCAGTATTTCTGTGCTCTCATCTGTCTAGATTTCTTTCTGGAGAGAGCAGAGCTCTAATTAGGAATTTGTTCTCAAGGATTATTGAAAAGAGGGTGCTTCAATAGAGACTACTCATGTGTTTATCAGCAATTTTATTTAAGATTGCCAAGATGGTTCCTGCTGGTATATCTGAGCCCATCTCCCTACATATAACAGCCATTTGGGGAAAACACAATAGATTCGATATCTTAGATCTTCTCTCCGATGGATCAGACAGTGCTCTAATGCTGAATTCCAGGGCAAGTTATCTGCTTCCAAGCTTTTTTTAAAAGCTGTTTCTTGATATATACTTTTACCAACACCTTTGTTGCAATCCTCTTGGTCTGGGTTGCGATCCTCAATGCAGAGATTCTAGAAGTTCATCTTCATTACACTTACTGGTTTGGGATATCAGGTGCTTGGGATCAACTTGGCCTCCCTAACAGTGCTCAGGGGCCTTTTGGGATATTCCTATGGAGTGTTAGGCTCCATATGCTACTCCCATTCAAATTTTGTTCTGATTCAGAATAAATAAAAGCATGTACTTTTTGCCCATATTACCCATATTTGTTTATTTAGTTAACTTATTGGCTTTCCGTTCACATCTGATGAAGCTGAAGTGTCATTTCCAGCATTAGCAGTAGAGGATCATGCAAAATTGGAATCAATCCTAGTGCTCCTATATGTAATATAAGTGTTCCAGTTCTCTGAGCTATCTCTATGAGTAAAGATACACATTAAAATATATATGTACATGTATATACATGTATATTTTAGTCACCATTACTGTGAATAATACCATTTCATATGACTTTCTAAACCACATTCCCCATTCAGTATTACTTTCATCTACCATTGACTCAGAATTCCTCTCAATTTTCCACCTAATACACCTTCCCTCCTACAAATAAGCATCTCATTGCCACAGTAATCTCTGTTCTGTAGATCTTTTATAATAATTTGTGCTTTTAGCCATAGTTATTCACTTGTAAATTATGCATAAATAATGTTAAGTGTGGGTTACATCCAGTGATGCTCAGAAATTGTCTCTGACTCTGCACTATGTAATCATTCCTGGTAGTGCTTGGGGGACCATATGGTTGGGATGCCAAGGATCACAGAATAAAGCTTTACCTCAGTTTTCTTGAGGAAGAACTACCCTAGTGCAGAATAGAAATAAGAAGGACCTTAGTGGGTATGATCTAGATTACTTGAAGTTCATAAAATTAGGATGTGTTTCTCCACAAGGATATACATCCATTAAGTTGTATTTCTTTATAACAGCCCTCTCTTTCTCTCTATCTCCAGCATTTAGACATAAGAGATACTCTTAGAGAAAGGAAGTAGCCCCTGATGTAATCATTTGTTTGTACCTGAAACAGGTAAGGCACCACCCTACATGACACCTAAAAGCTGATTCATTAAACTTTGTTGGCACTATCCTCCCTAAGTGAGGATCATGGCTTTGGGGTGTATATATAAGGGGACTAACTTGAGATAGGGCCATCCACTTTAGTGGGAGATCTGAGATTAAGTGCATGGTCAGAATTCTGACTAAGAACTAAAGGTCTGGGGATTCCTATATCTTGGATTGTAGTGGCATAGCTTGTTTTATTATTGATAATTAGTAAAAGCCTTTTTGTACTGCACTGGAATAGTGAATTTTCATCAATTCCCCGCTGGCCTCAGAGGTAGAAGGGAACTCATTTACTGATATTGTTGAGAACACAGAGGCTCCCCAACATGGACCCCTAAGCATTTCTGATACCTGGAAGCTCCTTTGATTATGCTGGGGTGGTCCTTGTAATTCCTAAAATTTCAGGCACAAATAGTACCATATCCTCAAGCTCTTGCATTAAAGTTCTGACCATGTTTCAAGAATTGCTGGAAAAATTCTCAGACCTCCTAAGTATCATTGGAGACCTAACACTTGTAATCTATGGCAAAACTTTTTAATTACAAGCAATCACTATAATGTCTAGATCTATTTTCAGGAAAATTAAAATATAGAAGAAAAACATTATCTAAATATTTTATTAGTTTGTCTATTAGCCCACTACAATAATGTCTAGTTTCAGTCAGTCCTATACCTACTACACCTAACAGGCTGACAATGTTACTTCTAGCACAATCAGCTATGGCCAGAATACCTTAGAAGCCATTCAGTCCTGTTGCTCAATTCCTAGAATTAACCCACTCACTTCTTCCCAGAATAGGTTTAAATTATTTTACATATACCTTCTTGTGATTGGCCCAGAATATTTTCTATAAAACTCTTTTCATGAAATTGGCTACAGACATGCTCATCTCCTAGAATTAACCAATCAATAGAAAACAGAGAGCTGGAGTAATAGGACAGCAATTAAGTCAGCTTTCCTTGCATGCAGCTGACCTGAGTTTGGACCTCCAAGTACTGCCAGGAATAATTCCTGAACACAGAGCAAGGAGAAGCACTGAGCATTTCCGGTGTGCCCCTCCCCAAAAGAAAAATAACAACAACAAAAAAGCAAGTATTTCCCACTTAAACATTGCACAGATATACAAATAAAGACTCTCCATATGAAAATATGTTCTGCATCACTAATCATCAGGAACATCCAAATCAAAACAACCAATAGATATCACCTTACACAAGAGAGACAGGCCACATAAAATATACAAACAAAACAACCAGTATAAGTGTGGATGGGGAGCAAGGGGAAATGAATCCTTATTCACTGTTGGTGTCAACTGGTAACACTTTTTGGTAAACAATATAAATATTCCTAAAAAAAAACAACAATTAGGAACAAGATTTCTATATGACCCAGCAATACCACTTGGAATATATCCCCAAGGACCCTAAAAAATAACACAGAAAAGATGCGTGCCCTTCAACATTCATTTTATGCAGTACAATTTACAATAGCCAAAATCTATAAACAATCCAAGTGTCAAAGATGAGACTATTAGATAAAGAACTTTGGTGCAAATGTACACAATAGAATATTATTTGTCCGTAAGAAAAAAGATGAAATCATGCAATTTGCTGTGCATGGGTGGATTTGGAAAGTATCATGCTGAGTGAAGTCAGAGGGAGAGAGAACAACATAGAACGATCTCTTTCTCTCTCTCATCCTGGATATGAAGAAACATAGCAGGGAACTAACAAATGACCAAAAACAAGAGAAATAAAGAACACGAGAACTGAACTTCAATATGACACTTGCCACTGCAGGGGTAGGAAGAGGATAGCACAGGAAAGAAAACACTATAACAGTGGAGGAGGGAAGTACTTTGGAGGGAAGTGACAAGTGAGCACTTTGACAGGAGTGCTGAAAGCAGTCAAGTGTTACGTATAAACCCTGTAACAGCTCTATAAACCACAGCTTCTAAAATTAATTTTAAGTGCCTGCCACAAAAGTACACTCATGGTGGGGAAAAACAGGACAATGCTGGAACTGGTGTTTGATGTTGGAACATTGTATGATTAAAACCCAAATATGAATAAATTTGCAATTCATAGGGACTAATTAAAAAGCAAAACAAAACAGATTCACTAAGACTATCCTAAGAGCCTAATATGTCTGTCTGACAAGAGTACTCTAATAAAATTACTTTACTTTTATCTAAACCGTCTTGCTCTCCTGGTACATTGCTCTCCTGGTACATTGTACAGTACATTCTTTACTGTCAGCAATGAACTCAGTGGCCAGGACTCAAGTTCCTATTCTCCTTTCACTTTATCTGTGATGTCATATAAATCCTGATATAATTCTTTTTTTTCTAAGATACAATATTTATTTCTGAATTCTGATTATCTTTGTTACAATATTTATTTTTTTTAATTTTTTTATTATACCACCGTGAAACATACAATTACAAAGGTGTTCACAATTGGTTCTTGGTAATACAGTATTCCAGCACCCATCCCTCCACCAGTGCCCCATTTCCACCACCAATGTACCCCTCCCCTCCCGTCCCCCACCCGCCTTAATAGCAGGTACCCCAGTTTCCTCTCTTTCTCTCTCTATCTCTCTCTCTGTCTCTGCATCTCTCTCCCTCTTATTTTACACATTGTGGCTAGCCCTGCAGATATTTATAGTTTATCACTTAAGTCTCTTTGTGTATATTCAGTGGTGAGTTTTAATCTGCCATTACCATTTCCCATATTTATTAAAACACTGGTATCTATATCAGTCATTCTATATCTGTCCTTTTCCTTCTGACTAATTTCACTCAGCATGATAGACTCCATGTCCATCCATTTGCAGGTAAATTTCATAATTTCATCCTTTCTGACAGCCGCATAGTATTCCATAGTGTAGATGAACCACAGTTTCTTTAGCCAGTCCTCTGTTCTCGGGCATTTAGGTTGTTTCCAGATTCTAGCTATAGTGAATAGCGCAGAGATGAATAAAGAAGTACAGATAGTGTTTCTGCTATGTGTTTTTCGGTCTCTAGGGTATATTCCCAGGAGTGCTATTGCTGGATCAAATGGGAGCTCAATATCTAGCTTTCGGAGGAATGCCCATATTGTTTTCCAAAAGGGCTGGACCAGTCGGCACTCCCACCAGCAGTGGATGAGAGTCCCTTTTAACCCACATCCACGCCAGCACCGGTTGTTCTTGCTGTTTTGGATGTGTGCCAGTCTCTGTGGGGTGAGATGGTACCTCATTGTTGTTTTGATTTGCATCTCCCTGATGATTAAAGATGAAGAGCACTTTTTCATATGCCTTTTGGCCATTCGAATTTCTTCTTTTTTGGAAGCTTCTGTTCATTTCTTCTCCCCCATTTTTTGATGGGGTTGGCTGTTTTCTTCTTGTGGAGTGCTACCAGTGCCTGATATATTCTGGATATTAACCCCTTGTCAGATGGGTATTGGGTGAATATCCTTTCCCACTCTGTGGATTGTCTTTGTATCTTGGTCACCGTTTCTTTTGAGGTGCAGAAGCTTTTCAATTTTATATAATCCCATTTGTTTATCTTTGCTTCCATTTGCTTGGTCAGTGGTGTGTCGTCTTTAAAGATACTTTTCATTTCGATGTCATAGAGCGTTTCTCCTATGTTTTCTTCGATGTACCTTATAGATTCATGTCTGATATCGAGATCTAGAATCCATTTTGATCTGACTTTTGTGCATGGCGTTAGAAGGAGGTCTAAGTTCATTTTTTACATGTAGCTGCCCAGTTTCCCCAGCACCATTTGTTGAAGAGGCTTTCTTTGCTCCACTTAATCTTTTTTGCTCCTTTATCGAAGATTAAGTGGTTGTATATTTGTGAGTGCGTTTCAGGATACTCAGTTCTATTCCATAGGTCTACGGGTCTGTCTCTATACCAATACCACACTGTCTTAATTACAACTGCTCTGTAGTAGAGCTTGAGGTTGGGGAAAGTGATACCTCCCATCTTCTTTTTCCCAAGGATTGCTTTAGCTATTCGTGGGGTTTTATTATTCCATACAAATTTCAGGAGTGTTTGTTCAATTTCTTTGAAGAACATCATGGGTATCTTTATAGGGACCACATTGAATCTGTATAAAGCTCTAGGGAGTATTACCATTTTGATAATGTTAATCCTTCCAATCCATGACCAGGGAATGTGTCTCCATTTCCTCAGGTCTTCTTTTTATTTCCTGAAGTAACGTTTTGTAGTTTTCTTTGTAGAGATCCTTTACATTCTTTGTCAGACTGATTCCTAAGTATTTGATTTTCTGTGGTGCAATTGTGAATGGGATAGTTTCTTTAATGTCCCTTTCTTCTCTTTTCTGTTTGCATATAGGAAGGCCATTGACTTTTGCATATTGATTTTGTACCCTGCTACTCTACTGTAAAAATGTATTATTTCTAGGAGCCTCTTGGTAGAGAGTTTTGGGTTTTCCAGGTATAATATCATGTCATCTGAAAATAGTGATAATTTGGCTTCTTCCCTTCCTATCTGGATGCCCTTAATGTCTTTTTTCTTCCCTGATTGCTATGGCAAGTACTTCCAGTACTATATTGAATAGAAGTGGTGAGAGTGGGCAGCCTTGTCTTGTCCCTGATCTTAAGGGGAAGGCTTTCAGTTTTTCCCCATTGAGAATGATGCTCGCTGTGGGCTTGTAGTAGATGGCCTGGATTATCTTGAGGAAGGTTCCTTCAATCCCCATTTTACGGAGAGCTTTCATCATGAACGGGTGTTTAATCTTGTCAAATGCCTTCTCTGCATCTATTGATATAATCATATGGTTTTTATTTTTCTTTTTGTTGATATGATGTATTATGTTGATTGACTTGCGGATGTTGAACCATCCTTGCATTCCCAGGATGAATCCGACTTGGTCATGGTGTACAATCTTTTTGATGACTCTTTGGATTCTATTTGCTAGTATTTTGTTGAAGATCTTAGCATCTATATTCATCAGGGAGATTGGTCTGTAGTTTTCCTTTTTGTGACATCTTTGTCTGCTTTGGGTATCAGGGTGATATGTGCCTCGTAAAAAGCTATTTGGGAGTATTTCTGTTTCTTCAATTTGCCGGAAGAGCTTAAAAAGAATTGGTAGTAGGTCCTCTTTAAAGGTTTTGTAGAATTCACTGGTGAATCCATCTGGGCCTGGGCTTTTGTGCTTAGGGAGACTTTTGATTACCAATTCTATTTCCTCGATGGAGATAGGTTTGTTGAGGTATTCCAAATCTTCTTGTTGCAGACTTGGGAAGCTATAGGAATTCAGTAGAGTCTCTGGGGGGGCTTGGGCTGGCAGTGGGCGCCTGATATAATTCTTTAGAAAAGTTGTAAATTTTGGGGCTACAAACTAGTTCCCAGGATACTTACAATATAAGTAATGTTTTTATCATTAACTATTGAGGCAAGTTTAAATAATGGCTGCTGAAAAGCTCTATTTTTAAATTTGCGGACCAAACCCAGTGGTGCTCAGACTTACTTCTGGCTCTGACCTCAGGGAACACTTCTAGCTTGGAGAACCTCATAGAGTGCCAGAGATCAAATCCAGACCCCAACATGTGCAAAGCAAGCACCCTACCTACTAGAGTTTTGCTTTGGCTCCTAAAGATATTTTTTTATAATTCTGTTTTTTTTTTTCTTTTTTGGGTCACAGACAGTGATCAGGAATTTACAACTGGCAGTGCAGGGGATCATGCAAGGCAAATAACCTGCTCGCTGTACAATCACTCCAGCCCCAATAAATGCAGTATATATAGGTGTTTTCCTCTAAGAAGCCAGAGGAACCCCCACACCATGAGGACTGCCATTTTCCACACCCAGACTCCCCACTCATCAGAGCTCCACCCAGCAGAAGAGCTGATCACGAGCCCAGCTCACACGGTTGCAAAGCATGGCAGAGCCTGGCAAGCTACCCGTGTCATATTTGATATGCCAAATACCAGTTACAAATTATAGACCTCTTTCTCATGACCTGATAGGATGAGTAGAGGCTCTTTATGTTCCTGGAGCAAGCAGATGCCCTTGGGGCTACACTAGCATGTGACAGGACGTATGGAGATGTTACTGGTGCCCACTCAAACAAATTGATGAACAACGGAAAAACAAATGATACAAGTGATAGTGGTTTTCACTGGATTTTTAACAGAAACATGCATTTTTTAATCTTGCCTTTTTCAGCATTGGAGATGGACCTGGAGGATGTCATATTGAATGGATAAGTCAGAAGGAAAAAAAAACACATAAAGGATGAGTTCACATAAATGATATTTATAAATAAATATAGTAGATAGATATACATACATATGATTTTAAGAAACTAGGGAATACACAGTGTCAATTTTAGACAACATCGAAAAATGAACTGAAATTGTCTAAGGCTTGGGAAGTAGATGGGATGGAGGGTCATATGGATACTGGTGGAGGTTTATTGGCACATTAGTAGGGGATCTGGTATAGTAATATTGTGTCTCTGAAACTTGTTAGAGATTAAATAATAAATTAAACCAAGAATTAAAATTTCCTAAGACATTTAAGTCCTCCCCTGCTGTGGGGACCCTGTGTGTGAGGTGCCAGGGTTCCGCCTCTGGTCTCCCACAGGAATCCCCCTGAGCTGTCTCGAGGCCCCAGAAGGTCGTATTCTACACTGTAGCTGGAGAACTTCTTTCTGTAGCGAAAGGCATTACGTGACGCTTTAGACAGATATGTTTTATGGAAATGTTTTGTTGACATGTCATTTGTAAATGCAGATTCTGACCCTTCTGCACAGCAGATATGGGAAGAGAGAACACTGACCATGAGCTC
>JAJIBD010019004.1:0-10317 GCA_021461705.1 Cryptotis parvus | reverse complement strand
TATATATATATATATATATATCTGAAATTAAGGCAATATTGAAGGCTTGTAAACACATACAAACCAGAGTTATAAAATATGCTAATTTGTCATAATCAAATATGATATTAAATATTGGAAATATTTAATTTTTATTAGTATGCCATGTTTCTTTCTAAAATATTGTTGCTCCTTCAGAGAAAGCAAACAAATCAGCAGAGCCACTAAATAAGAGATCTTAATTTTTTTATATTTAGAAAAAAGATATACTGCTTTGCATGCTGCTAACCCTGACTCAAATCGCAGGCACCACCTGGTGCTCCCTGACCCCCCAGAAGTGATCCCTAAGCACAAAGCCAGAAGCAAATCTTGAGCACAGCCAGGTGTGACCCCAAAATCAGAAAACTGAAAATCAAAATTAAAATATCTACCTAGACAGGATACAATGTAATGAGATAAGTAGCTGTTTCCAAGCTTTGCCTAATATAGAATGATATGTTATACAGGAAATAACTTGTGCTTGAAGTTAAAATTCCAGACACAATGAGGTGGTCTAAGTCTCTTGTCATTTCCAAAGCAGCAGCTTTTGACCCTTTACATGAATATGAGTAAAGAGGAAAGGGCAGTGTCTGTTTCACACCCTGAGACTAACTGAATTACCAGGTTAAAATTGCCGAGAAATAAGAATAGCTTATTTTCTTATTTAACTTTGTGTGTGTGTGTGTGTGTGTGTTATTGCTTCAGGACTGTCTGCATCTCCCTACCCTGCAATCCTGGCTATTTCTTCTTATGATACTGTTTTGCCATGGCCCAATATTGGTTTTGCCACATGTACTAATGACCAGGTGAACTAGAACCACATCTTTATTGGGAGGAATAACTGACACACACTAATCAGATCGCTAGGAACCCAAGATAGGCCATTGTGACCATTTTGGAGTGAACAAAAGTGAGCATGTTGGACCAAATTGAATGTGCTAGATAAACTTGTTGGGTTATATGTATTTGCTGGAGACACCAATAGATGGACATTGCAACCTCTACAAGATACTACAAAGTATTCCTTTGTTTTTAAATGAAAATGCAACCAGACATGCTGCTTGTTAAAAGTTATAGTTCAAAGTTCCAATTGTTTGTCATTTAAACTACATAGGACTTAAGTGAGGTGCTAAGTCAAGTACGCTGTGTGTCTTTGAGCAGGTCATACCTCAGTCTTCTCATCTGTTAAGTAAAAGGGTTGGATGAAGTAAATATCAAGGTAACTACTTGCTCTAGTCTTTGATTTGAAGTGCAGGATTTTGATGAATCATGGAAAAATAAATTTCAAAAAAGATTGAAAGAAGTTTCAAACTTTTTATCAGCATCTTCTACATGGAACACCAATTCCTTTTGTAAGTTAAGAAACAGTAACGTATGATTTTTTTAATTAAAATATATAGAAATAGTAACTCTAGAGATGCCTGCTTTAATAGATGAGCTCATAGCAGAGTTGAGACAGATGGAAATAGGATGCGAGAGATATGGCCTACTCTGGCTAGATTCCTGGCACCGCATACAACATCCCAAGCAACACTGGTAGTGATCTCAGAGCACTGATTCAAGTGTAGATCCTGAGTACTTCTCAGAGTGGCTATGAAACAGAAAAATAAAATCAGAAGAGAATAAGTAACTTTCCCAAGCATTAGTGCTGAATCTAGGATTTCAGATAAATCCTAGATAAATTTCTTTGAGCATAGACTCTTTGGTTGGCACATATTACACGTTAAATTATCATTTTCATCTGTTAACAAGAATAAAGCCCCTCACTTGAATTTTCTCATCTTCCTGGTAGGATTTTTTTTTCCCTGGTAGGATTTTAAAGACATTGATACCTAGCATGGAAACCAGGAATTTAAAAAACTTAAAGTTTGGGCATTTGCTTATAAAATATACAAGTTCTATAGCAGACCACCCCTCTTTTCGTGTATAGAACGCACCAGCCCCCTGGGCTGAGTATCCTTTTTCTCCTCAGTTTACTCTGTGGTTTTGACACAGTGACCCATCATTCCTTCTCCATACCACAAGCAAAGTGACAATCCTTTGGTCTGATGTTTCTTCTCAGAGTAATCCTGAAAATCCTATCTCTAGATCAACATCCCTCACATGTATTCCATTAGCCAACACAGTCCCTCATCTTCAAGCTAAAGTAGAGTAAAATTACCTCTATTGGGCTCATTGCAGCCTTCTTTTTTCCCTGGATTCTTTATAAATTTCCTTTATCATGAGACCAACAGACGCTGACATTTAAATTTAAAACTAAGAAACTGTACTACATACTAGGGGGACAAATAGTAAGTTGCTGCAAATTCATGTCATTGGGACTTTGTAACTAGGTGTTCTTGACTCGGCTGGGAGAGACCTCTTCTGTTGTGCTCCTTGCTCCCATGAGCAGAGATTTAATGTTATTTTTTGAAGATATCTTAAAATCACGATTTACTGGCTGAGCGTGCAGAAATGGTTTATTGGCTAGTATTAGTGAAACATCAAAGTCCTTTCTTAGAAAACACTGCCTTTCCTCCCTGTTTGGTGTGCATGGAAATCAATGAACCTAATAAAGCAGAAAAGGCTCATTAGGAAGAGCAACAAAGTTTTCAGTGTCCTTTAAGAGCGAGCAGCCACCATAGAAGAGATCAAAGCCTCCCTCTGTGGTGTGTGTACATCTGTTTTCTTTTTATCAAAGTGTTATTTGGTTAGTTGTTTGACAACATCAAAGCTTTTATCCATTAGGTTCTTTGGTCCTCACAGGACCAAATTAATGTTGCTAATCCATCTGGTCCTAGATTTAAATGTTTCTGATGACTGCAGGTCACCATATTGAATGAAAATAATTCTCTCAGAATGGATCGTTACTTATTAGCTGCCAGGTTGTCTTTATAAGTATGGAAGTAGAGACCATAGTTCATAATGAATCTTGGCATTTCCCATTTTCACAAAGGAAATGTTGGATAAATTTTAGAATTCAGGAAAAAGAATTCACTCTGCTTTCTTAATTCCAAGGCTTCTTTTGGGGTATAATTCACATAAAAATACAATTTAGTGATTTAAATTGTCCTATTCAGGGGTCATAGAGATAGTACAACAGATAATGTGCTTTCCTGCATGCAATCAACCCCGGTCCAATCCCTAGCACCTCATATGGTCCCCCAAGCCCTGCCAGGGTGATCCTTGAGTACAGAGCAGGAGTAAGCCTTAAGCATAGCCACGTGCAACATCAATATCATTATCATCAATTTTAAAATTAATGTATCCATTCAATAACTTAAGAATAATATGCTCCCTCTGTGGAGGTTAGGTAAGACAGAGAAGAAAACAGTGTACTAATAATTGTCGAAAGTACTAATACCAACCTAGAACTGAGTACTAAATACAAGCAAAAGATACACATGATAACCTCTAAGTGTATGTATTGCAGTCCACAATATGTAAGAGAAGGAAGAGAAGAGAAGGAGAGAGAAGAGAGAAAAGAGATAAAGAAACTACCATAGACGCAGGCTGGGGTGTGGAGGGAATCGGGGGAAATTGAGGTGGGAGGTGGGCACTGGTGGAGGGATGGGTGCTGGAACACTGTATGACCGAAACCCAATCATGAACATCTTTGTAATTGTATATCTCATGGTGTATAATAAAATATTAAAAATAAATAAAAAAGAATATGCTCACAGGGTTTTACAATTTTGAAATATTTTATTCCCCAAAAAGACCCATATCAAATAAAAACATTGTGTGTTTTAAACTTACAAAGTCTTGTAATAAAATTATCTTAGTAAAGTTGGAAGGAAAATACAAAGGAGAAAATAAGGAAAAACAATACTCACTAAAGATCAATTTCCATTTTCCCCAAAATTCTTAACAGTCACTAATCTACTTTCTGTTTTTATGGATTTTTTTTAAATTCTGAATGCCATTTTTATGACATGTAGTTATACAATGGTTATATAATTTATTGTAACATAGTAATTTTTTTAATTTTCATCTCACATTTAGGCATTACATACAAATAATGGTGGGAATTATTGAATGGTAGAAACTATTTTATATTAGTTTGATGGCTTTGATTTTTGTAGAATAAAACTTTGGCCTGAGTACTTTGGCATACATGTAGCTGATGCTTCAAGTGAAATTACTTCTTTTTTTTTTTGCTTTTTTTTGAGTCACACCCAATGATGCCCAGGGTGTACTCCTGGCTCTGCACTAAAGAATTATTCCTCATGATGCTGGGGGACCACATGGGATGCCAGGGATCGAACCCAGGTTGGCCACATGCAAAGGTAGTACAAAGTTGTACTACAACTCCAGCTCTATGAAATTACTCTTTTTTTTTAATTTTTTATTTTTTACAATTACAAAGATATACAATTAAAAAGTTCATATTTGGGTTTTGGTCATACAGTGTAGCAGCACCCATCCCGCACCAGTGTCCATCTCCCCCACCAACGTCCCCGCTCCCCTCCCCCCCAGCCCTCCTCCCATGCGGTTCTTTATGAAATTGCTCTTAAGTGTGAGAAGGTACTGAATGTATCTCCTCTTCCACAACCCCCTAGACAAATACAATTCCTTTTCCCTTCATATTTTTATAGATTAAAAGGATAACTAATATTTCACAGAGTTGTCAAAAGAGTACAAAAAGTTATATATAGAATACTAGTAAAGTTGAAATCTATAAACATGAGTAATGCTATTGCTGCAGCCCAACCTAAGTGGTCATGGCAACTTACCAATTTCTTATTCTAATACTATTATATGAGTATAGACATTTAACAAGAATTAGTTTCTGAAATGTGCTTATTTCCTCTCTTTGACTCATGACTCCAACTGAAGAAGTTTCCTTTCCATGTAAATAGGGAAATACACAATTAGCAGTGACCATTTAAGTAAAATTTAAAGAGGTCTTTAAATTATATGAATTTGATAAGGAATGTGTATCTAAAATGCATGAAGAAATCATGTCAATCATTAAAGGACAGTATCCCTAAAGTAAGCAGTATATCCAGATTAAGCAGTCACTCTTGTTCCCCCTCTGTGTAATCTAGAAAGACTCCTCATTTGTCCCCATTTTCCACAGTTGTTTTATGGTAGTGTTCATCTCACAGGCCAAGGTATTGCACTTTAGTCTATTCCTAGAATTTGAGCAACTTAAGAAACTTTCAGAACCTATCAAGTCACTACTCAGGACATCCTGCTAAGTAGGTTAGAATCTGCCCTCAGCTCAGAAGCCATGCATTTTCAGAATTCACAAAGTTACTAAGAGTCAGGGGGACTCAGGCTATATTAGTGATAGAAAATCAGAACACCTTCCATCACTTTTAGAGAAAAATTAATGTTTTCTCAAACAGGATTCAGTTTATAGGTCTGACAATAGAGGACATTGTCTGTACTACAATATCTGTACTACAATATTGTCTGCACTATGGAAAAATCTAGGGCTGGTGTTTTCCATATTCTTTATCATTAGCTTTTGGCTGACATCTAGTAGTGTTCACAGTTGGTTCAGTACTTGGAGATCTCTTTTAGTGGTGCATTGGGAACCATGCGGGGTTGGGGTTTGAACTTGGGCCCCTACATGAGAGAAAGAGATAGAGAGAGAGAGAGAGAGAGAGAGAGAGAGAGAGAGAGAGAGAGGAAGTTAAGTTACTTGGCCCTAAGTAAACATAAATACTATGTTATCTCTAAATCCAACTCTCACCCTGCTAATTCTCTGGTCCACACTGGCATATTATTTTGACTACCAAGACTTGTTATTAGAATCTCTCTTAAAGAGCAGACTAGTGATCTGAAACAAGAAACAACACACACACACACACACACACACAAACACAAATCCTACTTGACTATGAAAAAAAAAGAAATCTTGCCACATGACACAATATGAATGAACCTCAAGTAAACTAAATCAGATGGCAGACTATAATTTCTCTCTGCAGAATATAAATAAATAAATAAGTTTTGGGATCAGTAATATGGCTCAGTAGTAGTGCACTTGTACATTTGCCAGGATTTGATCCCATGCACTACAAAATGAACGTTTTTAAAACCTCTAATAGATATGGAGAATAGATTGATGGTTGCCAGAGATCATGAGTAAGGTAAAGAAGATAAATGAAACAATAAACAACAGTCCCAACTGTGAAATAAGTAAATCATAGGGATGAAATTTCTATAGCCATGGTTACAGGAAGGAAGGAAGGGAAGGAAGGAAGGAAGGAAGGAAGGAAGCAAGGAGGGAGGGAGGGAGGGAGGGAGGGGGAGGGAGGGAGGGAGGGAGAGGGAAGAGAGGGAGGGAGGGAGGGAGGGAGGGAGGGAAGGAAGGAAGGAAGGAAAGGAAGAAGGAAAGGAAGGAAGGAAGGAAGGAAGGAAGGAAGGGAAGGAAGGAAGGAAGGAAGGAAGGAAAGGAAGGAAGGAAAGGAAGGAAGAGGAAGGACTTCTTCGTAAGGGAAAAAAATTACCAAATTTGTACAGTGACAGATGTAATCTAGACATTATTTAATGTATACAAATACTAAATTGTTAAACTGTGCACCTGAAAAAAAGTGTGTGAACCACGAGTTTGGCAATAATTAGATTGTAGCTTTGGGGGTAGAGGGAATCTTTAAATTATGAGGAAAATTAAAATTTTTATTTACTTTTTTTGCCTAAAACAATCTTGGGGCAATGGACCTCCCCCTACCTTCTCATCTGTGGTGTTCTCAGAAATACCTGTGGAGAGAAAGAAAGGGAAGCAGTGTTTAGTCTCTTTGATAGTCTGGTGGTTGGTGCAGTGAGTTGTTCACATTCCTTCCTGAACTCTGTCGGAAAAAAAGACTCTTGACTTACCCTGTTAGGAAATCCTCAAATGTGAATGTGATGATTACATTGGTTGGAGTGCCTGAAGCATTAGGGTCTCTGAAAGTGTTGTGGGCCTACTTCAGCAAACCTTGGGAATTTGCTCTTGGTCAAAAGCAACTTGTACAAAGAATGATTTTTTTCAAGCAGAGGCTCACACCTTTAGCCATGAATATCAACAATTTTGTTTAAAAATTCACAGCAGTATAGCAGAAATAGATATTTCTCCCCCCATGCCACAAAGCTTAATCAGATGAGATTAAGAGACTAGACTCTAAGAATTCTTCAGATTGGCTTTTCCTGATAGAGATGGAGGAGACTCATTGAAAGAACTAGCAAAGGAAAGAATGCTAGAGCCGCTCACCCAGAGAATCCCTCAGAAAGTTGCCAATATTTAGTCCTTTTTCTCTGGGCTTGCTGGTTTTGTGTGCTTTTGGTGGTTAAATTATTTGATGTATAATTTAGTTGTCAGGGGAGTAATGTGACTCTTGTTTGGGGGGTAGCAATAGTAGAGATAGTAAGAGAGAAGCTCTGGAAGCTTCTGGAGACCCTGGACTGTCTTTCTCCGGCAGTGCACACTGTCTGTGCTAATATTGGGCAGTGGACTTCAGAGGAAGGAAGTGGACAGTACAGGAAAAACCAAATCAGAACCTTCCCAGAATAGAATTCTTTGGCCACCACTTAAAGCTCCCCCCACCCCATGTCCAAATCCTGCCCAACAGGGACATGCGTGTCAAAACCTGTCCAAGCCTGCCTTTTCCCAGAAACCACCAGTGATCTTCCGAAATTAAGGCCATGGACATGTGGAGCTCTCAGAGACCACTTAGGCTCTCCAGTCATTAATAAATAAGAGTCCACAGCTGAGTTTTCATTCTGCAGAAAATTTTTTTCCTGCAACAGCAGCCGAGGAGAAAAAGTGGAATGAGATTTAGTAGCCGTTTATTTCCTGGGTAATTAGCTCATCTAAATAACAGGATCAGAATCTACTGAGAGATGGTGAAATCCTCTGGGAAGTAGATCGCAACTTAATGTTCATGTTTCAGAAACCAATAGATACACTCTAAACAGTGTGTAAGTAAGCCCCTAAACAGGGGGTTACAGCAATAATATAGGAGTTAAAGCACTTGCTCTGCACTTGGCCAAAACCAGTTCAGTCCACATCACATACGGTCCCCCAAGCACCGTCAGGAGCCATCCCTGAGCACAGAGCCAGGAGTACAGTCCTCAGGACTGCCAGATATGACCCAAGCATAAACAAATGCTAAAAGAGATAGGCAGTTTTTTTTTTTGAAGGGTTATGTTGCTTTAGAGAGAAAACAAATTATATTTTATTTTCCTCCAGAGAATTTTAGCAGCCTGAGAAGAGTAAATCAATGATTCTACTAATGATTACCAAATAACTTCTCTCTCTCTATCTCTCACTCCTTCTCTCTCTATCTCTCTCTTCTCTCTCTATCTCTTTATCTCTTTCTCTATCTCTCTCTTTCTCTCCTGCACCCTTAAGCAACTTTATATTCTCACAGTTCTAAAAGCTGGGAAGTCCAAGATCTCTCAGGTGCAGATAACTCAGTATGTGGCAGGGACCTGCTGCCTGTTGCCCCCTGAGCTCTCACTGAAATGCCCCCTGTGATGCTGGGGGTCACAGCGTTCTTTGATATAGTTCCTTTCTGTTAAGCCCCCTCAAATATTCCAGCCTCTAGAATAGCCAGCTCTGCTCGCCACATTGTCTGCTCTTAAACGCTCAAACTTTCCTCCACTGTGTTCCTCTATGCATATACATTATAAGAATTCATTTTTATGATGCATACATGAAAAATTCACATACATTATGAGTTTCATTTTGCATTAAATGATTCACATACACTATGAGTTTCATTTTTCCCTACAATTGTTCCTCGGTGGTAGGTTAAAAGGATGGTGTGAATCACTTGCTATTTCTTAATAATTGCTTGCCTAGAAGTGGTCTTCCATGCAAAGTAAACCATGTGGACACATCTTCAAGAAAGTAGAGAGGGACACATGACAAATAAAATGAGGACTGGGAGCACCCTTATTACCACCACACTCTAAGCAGAAATTTATATATTAAATCACTTGATCACTTGAATCCCATTATTCATCGATTTGCTTGAGCGGCGCCAGTAACATTTCCATTGGACCCTATCACGTGCCAATGTAGCCCAATGGCATCTGGTTGATTCAGGAATATGAAGAGCCTTCAGGGTCTTGACAAGGAGAGTCTGACCATCTTTTAGGTGGGCAGCCACGTGATCTTATATATCACCCGGCAGAGCAGAAACCAGCTTTCCCCGTTGAACCCCTGCATTCCATGGACCACGAGGCAATTTCCGACCTGAGTCCACCATCCCGATGGAGCCTCGGAAGAGCCCAGAGAAATCCCCACACCTTGCTGGCAGCGATCTTCACAATGCACACTCCACAGCTCATAAGATTTCCACCCAGCAGATTAATCCAGTTTCCAGCCCGGCTTGTCAGAAACTCAGCCACAAGGACCCACCCTGCAGAGACCCGCCCCTTCAGAGGAGAGTATTTCAAGCCCAGGAATGCCTGAGCCTAAGACACAGATACACCGGCAGAGCAGAAATCAGCTTTCCCGTAGCGCGGGGCTGCTGTGCAGCCACTCGATTTAACCTCCAAATTACCGTAAATATTCTACCCACCCCTCTGAGAGGCCCCACAAAGTAATGAGAATATAGTGCCCGCATGGCAGAGCCTGGCAGGCTGTCCGATGCGTGTTTGATATGCCAAAACCAGTAACAGAAATGTTTATTTTCCTGACCCGAAAAAATCCTTTAATATGGCAGCAGTAAGAAAGTCAAACAAGCAGTGCCTGATAAAAATTTCCACGACCATCCTAGGCTACCAAAATGAAGAAGGACTAAAATGACTGTCTGTACTTTCAATGCACGTACGCTGGCATCGGAAGCATATATATTAAATATGACATTAAATAAACAATGTATGTGAAATAGGAGCAGCTTGTAAATGAAAGGTCATAAGGGCTTTATCAAAAATATTTGAAGCCTTGGGGCGGAGCAACAGCACAGCGGGTAGGGCATTTGCCTTGCATGTGGCCGATCTGAGTTCAATTCCGGCATCCCATATGGTCCCCGAGCACCACCAGGGTAATTCCTGAGTGCAGAACCAGGAGTAACCCCTGAGCATTGCTGGGTGTGACCCAAAAAGACAAAAAAAAAATTATTTGAGGCCAGGGGAGAAGCTCAAAGGGTGGGATCACAGGATGCCTAGGATCGGTCCTCAGCCTGAGAGGGCCCCCCAGCACCACCAGGTCAGGCCAAAGAACTTTAAAAAAACTGTATGGATATAGATAGATATTTAGATATAAATATATAGCTTATTGCCATATGTTTTATATACCCTTGAGCCTATAATTTTATCAAAATTTATAATCTGATCATGGAAACTCAGGGTAAAATTAATTCAAAAAATTTTCTTAAA